>PNEQ01094962.1:0-87686 GCA_003012365.1 Medauroidea extradentata
GGGGGGGGGGGGGGGGAGGTTTACTGTCGGGAGTGCTCCGTCACGTAGCACATGTCACGTTTCTGTTACCCCTTCCCTCTCGGCGGTCCTCGTTCCCGCTGCTGCAACCCCGACGACAGCAACCGGCTCTTTCATTCCAAACACCTGCTTCCTGGGGACAGACACATTTCCCCGTAACGCACCGCAGAGGACGAGAAACGTGATGGGGAGGGGGTAGTCACGTCCGGAAACAACGAGACGAGGGTTGCTTTGCTTGTCTCGCTGAGACACGCCGGTCTTGTACGAGTCCTCCGACTACACCTTCCAAAAACCCCCTCCTTCCCTGAACACCTCCGGTCCCTTTCTCACCAAATCCACGACGCCAACCGTCACATGTCAAACGTGCGAGCGACGCGTCCACGCCGTTCGTGATGGCTGACACCGACACACAAACCTCGCATGTCTTTGTGTTGTCGTCCTTGTCCTCGTACGTTCTTGTCGCCATTTTTACATACATCATTTTTTTTACGCCTTTCTTCGTTTAACGACTACATGTATGTATTCCATTCCGGAATTAAGGGGAATTGATCCCTGTCACATCGGTTTTACGGTTTTTCTTATAAATCAGGGAATAGACACATTGTTTTACTTTTTTCACGCTGACAAGGCACAGTTTGTAGTTTCATTCACTTTTTAGAATCCACATGGCATTGTTTCTGTTAATGTTGCGGCCTCTGTAGTCGCTCCCGTAATTAAAGCAAGTTTTCCTTTTCAGCTGTTTCCCGTTCCAAAATAATGAATATATCGTGGTTCCAGCAATTACAGAAAATCGATTAAGTTTGTATCTGTGCCTTGTCGTGACAAAAATGTTGATACATCGACTGGAACAGAAGTTATCGAGAAGAAACAGATAAATCCAAGGTGGTAGGGATCAATACCCCTTAATGTGTGTCGTTACTGTTCTACTTTTTATTTTTGTTTTCGTGTCATCTTTCGGTATACGACTATAGGTGGTTCGAGGTAAAGTGAACACTTTGGAAAGCTTAATTATTAATTTCTTCCCAGATAATTTATATTCTTCGGTTACTTTTTAATATAAGCACATCACCCTCAGTATTCGTCAAAATGTATAAAATTGTATAGTGCTAAAAATTGAACATCTGAAGTCGAAATAAACAATATTTTTAAACAAGTGTTCCAGACGAGGCGTTCTTCGAAAGGGTTCAGTTAATCGCGAACTATCTATACATTCCATTCCCGAACTGTCTGTACGTTATATGTTTGTTGACAACAGCAACATTCGCTCACAGTGGCGCGTGTCCACAAAAACGGTTCAGTTTATAATACTCAACAGTTGCAGGAATCGTTCAAATATCACACTGCAATAGTGTTGAACAGCAAAGTGGACGGGTCCTTCAAAAATCAAAAGGGATTTACATTTATTAATATTTTGCCACAGCACTGCTTAACTGAGGAAAAATACAAATAGTATGTTAGGAAAAGGTCCGATGAAATTTCACACCCTCATTTAATTATTTACAAGGAGAAAACCAGCCGTGAAAATTGTCTTTAAATCTATTTTCCTGTTTTCTAAGTAAATACTGCGTTCCAGAACAATAAAAACTCAGCCTATACAGCATATAACAAGCAAATCAAGGCAAGAACGTGGATTTTCTTTAACGCCGTACCTAATTGCGCGAGACGTTTTTTAACGTCGGCAAGCCAATTACAGCTCACCTCATACTAATAGTCTTAACTTCTATCCATGTGTGACGTAACTAAAGGCAGGGAAGTGCATCTGACCACAGGGAGGCCAAACTGCCGCGAAGTAAACTTTTCCCGTCCAATAACTAAAGAGTCATAAATCTCCCCGTCACAAGCACACACGGATAATTTACAATTGTAGCGATAATTATCTCTGGTAGTAATGGGCTTGGATTTCTCGTCTCTCTGGTAACCACACCGGCTTCTAAACAGGGGAATTAATGGCTATGTCCTTTAGTTTCGACTGTTTTTGCGATAATTATATTTTTAAATTTAAACGAGAGCAGATATAAAAAAATGTTTGGCAGATGGTTTAAAATTGTTTTTGTCGTGATAGCTATTATTTTAAAAGCAAAAAATTATACGGTTTTGACTAAAAAGTACAGTAATCAAATTTCGTCAATTACATAACTAGCCAAAACCAATAAACTTACTGCCTTGAAAAAAATCAGTTAACATGGAGAAGACGATTTCAAACAAATTTTTAATAACTGGTTTCGTTTAGGCGTAAGAAATAAATATCGCTGAAAAGTAGAAACTAGAGGGCACGGCCTTAATAGGAGAGTCCAGACTCCCATGTTAAACAACAAGAGCCCTATTTTCGCCGAAGACGCCAAAAACAGGCATATCTATATATGGGTACAATTCACACCTTACCTAATACCAACATCACAAGTAGCATTAGAATGACGATGAGCGAAGTTTCAGTGTTGTCATGTTCACAATATAATTTTCATTATTATATTTAATTTCTCAACATACTAAATAAAAAAAATTGGCAATGATCTCCGTTATCATAGATGCATAATTTCATTTCCCTATGGTTTCACTGAAACACTATTTATTCTTCGTCGATAAGTTATCCGGCGGAACAAGAAAACTTCGGAATTCTTCGGTTACGAGGGCATGAATCTAAAGATATAATAACAATAGCGAGAACAGCCGGCACAGGCATACCAACCTAGAACTGAATTCAAACCTGGTTACAGAAGATATGCACGGGTTTGGCAAGCTACAATTTCAGCCGCTAGTAGCGCTGGTACTTGTTAGGGAACTTCGGGTGTAAAACCGAACATTGCCGAAGGACAAAGTTAACTTCATAAGCACCGACATAAAGTTAACTCTTTACCGATGCCAGTGCAACTTGCGGCGAAGATTGTCCCTTGTCAGACTAACACCACTGAGCTTCCTAAAGCCTTTTCTATAATAGCGTGACGCTGGGACAGCGACACTGAGATAAAAATTACTAGCCAATCAGAGACGACGCCAGCGACTGCGACATAACATGCTTTAACGCAGCTGCGATTGCCGTTTGTGGACAGGAAGGATAATAAGAATTTTGTAAATACATAACATGGCAAGGAGAATAATAATAATAATATCAATTAAACAAAGAACAGAACTGGACTAAATGTGAAAGAAAACGATTTCGTAACATTTTCCAGTATTTTACTTTACATTTATTGGTTTGAATTATTTTGGGAACAGTCTCGGTAGATCCCCCACCCCTTCGCGGATCCACCACTGTACGAACCAAATCGTAATGCTAGACAGACAACAGATAAAAAACTCTACAAGCACAGCTGTCAGGAAAGAGCTCTACTGTATGCCTACGCCTCTGCAACATGACTCCGGGGGTCGTGATTCGGGCTGACGGCCGCCGAGGTTTCGCGTCGTAAACCCCTGCCCCGGGGCGAGTGCCGACAACCAAGACGAAAACACCCGAGGATAGTGCACAGAGTCACGCCAAGCACACCCCCACCCCAACCAGCTCATACGCTAACTCCACACCCAGGGGGAAGACAAGGAGGTCGTCGGCTGTAAAAGCCGTCGTCGGCACTACGAAGATGGCGTGTCCTCTGAAGAGTTTTTACGGCGAGGGCTTTCACCAAGGGGCGCTTCATCACGGGCTCTTATTCCTCCTAACAGCTACCCCCCCCCCCTACCCACCACTTCGACACGCGTACCACGACGTTGAAGGGGACGAAGGAAGCGCGGGGTCGACACGCGAAGAGGACGACATCGCGTTCACGACGCGGCTGACATCTTCGGCCAGAACAGCCGGCGACTCCGCTCACCGCCGAGGATACAATTCGCCACTCACCACTTCAGACTGCTTGCTGGGAAGAAGCGCGCTTCTGAAGAACGTCTTTTTAAGAGCTTTTGTCTTTAATCGTGCTGGATTTTCTTGTAATTTCTTTCTGTTTCAACATTTGAATAAATTTATTTGTATACATTACAATAGGGACTTAGGTAATTACCGTACATTTTATTACACACAACGAATACGAAATATTACAACGTAATTATGAAATAATTACAACAGTATAGTCTTTGAAATCATAATTATCTCTCACCTAGTAATAAAGACTCAATAACTCCTGGTATTAATTAAAATATATTAATAAGCACCTAACCGTAAAATATACAGTTTCAATTAAAACTATTGCCGGCAATTCGTCGTCGCACCCTTAATATCCTATACAAAAATGGAAAAAAATCAACAAAAGTGGAAGGGGAGAATGCGAGTAGCCTATAGTGGTTTGCCACTGCACCACTTGGCTCAGTGCTGACAATAACGTCAATAAAGCGGAATGTTGGGCAGGAGAAATGGGAAATCTCCGACATCACCAACTAACAGCATCGTTCAGCACGATTCCCCAGCTCGACCTGATGGGGAATCGAACTCGTATCACCTTGATGGGAGGCGAGTGAACCAGCTACTGAGCGAATCGCGACTCCATGGCCACCTGGAAAACTTACTACTGTATGCAAATCTGTATATAAACAGAACCAAAAGATTTCAGCGGCAAATCGTACACGAAAAAAATGACGTCTAAAACATTTATGATCTATAGTTCTCAAATGAATGCTCAGATTGTTTACGTAGTTGATATTGCGCCTGATATACATTAGAAATATTCCAAAAGAAAAATGTGCGTAACATACAATACTCAGTTTTCGAATAACAATTAAGTGAAGTTACGTTCTACAGTACAGAACACCACCTGCAAGAAGGCATGCAAGTCTCTATGATGCAGTAGCATGGCTGATATTTTATTGAGGGTTCACGAATTAGCATGTCTCAGTCAAAGAAACAGATGGCCATGAATAAATACTCTAATCCTCATCCTTTTGTGGAATTCGTGTTTTCAATGTCACAATACTGTAGAAAACAAGGCACAGGCAACGCGCACAACAGAACATAACGCATGGTTGCAGATATCACAGGGGCAACGTAACACAGCTGTACATAGTGGTATAGTCTGTCTCGCGTAAGAATTGAATTACTTGGCAATTCTGAAGACTATCATGTGTACAAATTTCTACAGGAAAATAAATTTCATTTTTACGTACTGCACAGTTTGAGAGCCAGCTGAGTGTGTTTGTATAACCAATCACTTGTGCCAGAGCAAATAACATGGCGACAACTGTAAAAAGAAATGCCAACAAAACTGCCAAAAACAGAATTATTACATGAGAAGCACTATATAAAACAATAAGAAATTACATCTCGAGGGGATTGGTGCATGATATGTATTTTTATTTCTAAGTTGTGATACAGGCACATGTAATTTATCAAAAAATCCAGTTGCATGATATGTATTTTAGATTCATAGAAACTAACTTGATTTCATTGAGTTCCCTAGAACATTATATCTTACGGGGACTAGGAGAAGGTAATAATTAAAATTAATTTTGTTCTTTCTTGTAGTAATAAACGGATTGGATTGGACTACCTATATAAATTCAAATTTGAAACGGTTTTACTCTGGAAATTGAAAAATACTTATAAAATAAATCTATAAAAGTAGAAAATTTCATTATAAAAATTGTTTCTCTTTACGCAACTAAATATACGTAAAGTGCAAGACATTAAGCATAGCTTCCATTGGCATAGCCTCCCTCGTTGATTACGATATCGATAGCCCAGTTCAAAAGGAAAAACTCAAAAAACTGCATTTTTCATTTTGGCTCCCCATCACATAGACATAAGCGCACTATACACAGTTGAAAAGAAAACAACAATAACACGTAAATTCCCTTGTTTTAATAACGCAGCACTTTATTCTGATTGCCAGTAAAGTTCTAGAAACTGTATTTATTTTAATTTAAAGTGTAATAATTTCAGCAAAGGCAGACTATAAACATTTTAAACACCTTAAACAACTGCCTCTGTTCTTTTGCTTCAAATTAACACCAACCAAATATGTCAGTTAACAGATTTTTCAGAGGAACGAAAATATTTCTATATGCATTTGACTCAAAACTGGAAATTTTTAGTTGTTTTCCTTTTGAACTGCGCCATCGATATAACATAAAACATGCTTTCTATAGCAGGCACTCTGCAAGTACACGCGAACTTCTACAAACATTACAAATATGTCATGAAGCAGTTAGTTGCAGCTATTTTTATGTCAGGACACGGTAACTTCAAGCAGTGAAATTCGTTTCAAGTTCTGAAATCCATTTCCTTATCGTAGAAAAATTCATTGAAAACACGTAAATAAGTTAAGAAAAATAATTTATAATACAATATGCTGCAACAATGTTTAACAACCAGGTAGGCGAGCCCCTTAAGGTTCTAAACTAATATCTAAACGTGCGTATCAGTTTGTTTTTACTAGGAACTGTAAGACATTTTCATGTAACGGTATTCTGACATTTTAGAGTAAATATCAGATAAACGTTTGTTATTACATAAAATATTATTTTAAGGTTGGTTAAAAAAATATTCCATCAGTAGTTAATCAAGTACATATTATTTTTCGAAGAAGAAAAAGGTAAATTCAAAGAGAAAAAAAAACGCCTGAAGGAAAGTTCGAAATACGAAAATTTTCTCCAACATGGCGGCGAACGTGCTCAGTAAAATATAGAAAGCACCCAGAAGGCATTTCATTTCGCAAGTTGAGTAGCATGGAGTTCGGGCGTGGTTAAAAATTCCTTATTCGCTCGTCGACAAAGTTTCCAGACGTCGGTGGGGGTAATGGGGTAAAGTAGTTCGCCCGTCATTCCGCTCCAAGGGGATGGGGACCAAAGTCAGTGGTCCCAACTACTCGAGGAAACATTTCCCGAGCGGGACCAAGCAGACACATGCGCGCACACACTGGCGAAAATACTGAATGTTTGAACATCTAGGTACGCATATTTTACTAACGGGAGTATGAGGTAAGCCTCCTAGGCAGTATTTTAAGTTGAGCCATTGCTTAGCAATATTAAAATAAATAAACTATAGAAGTGAAAGGACATTTTCATTAATACGTTACATCGAATATTTTTACACGAATTGCACGTAAGTAGACAAACACAGTGCGTTGGAGAAAAATTCAAATTAAAAGCCAGGAATTGTCTCTGCTGAACAACATAATGAAAAAGTAAAGAAAAACAACTTAAAAGAAGCTATTAATTCACATAATTATGTAAAAATATGATATTCTGAAATTGTTCGTAAAATTATCAACAAACAAAATAAAACAAAAGGAAAAAAGGAATGATTTTCCAAATGACTAAGATGGTTAGCAAATGACTTCCAGGAAGTGTCAAATAAGTCACGGGCCAATTGCGAAAGTGGCACGAACGTACAATTGCTGGTATTCTAGCTTGGGGCCAAAAGAAAATGCGAATTTTTCAGGTCTCTAAAAATCACGGACTAAATAGTAATACAGAGGTGAAATTACGTGTTGGTGTATTTGATACGGGTGAACTTTGCAGCTTATTGGCTGCCCGAGGCTGTTGATACCAGTCCCGTGTCTGTTTGGCTCCTGCATGTTACTGTAGGTTTCCTGTTGGCATGGCTGCCGGCTGACAGGGCAGCCACCTTATCGTTACCTTAATAGTAAAAGCTCCTAACTCCACATACTATGAATACTGGACATTCGAGCCCTTTTAAATCATCATAATACGGTACGTACAAAGAAATATTGTTAAGTAGATATAAAAATTTCATTTATAATAATGCTGTACAAAATTACGTGTTTTTTCTCAGTGTGAGGGAAATAAAATAGTTTTTCTCTTCTTTGCTTCTGAATGGACGCGAAATGGAGTTGCGAGGTTTTACTACTAAGGCAAAATTATGCTGATTGGAGGTAGGTGGCTTCATCTTGTTGCTGGTCAGCGACTGGCTGGCTTATGCGACTGGGTTTGCCGTC
The DNA here is from genome assembly GCA_003012365.1 of Medauroidea extradentata. Lineage (NCBI taxonomy): Eukaryota > Metazoa > Arthropoda > Insecta > Phasmatodea > Phasmatidae > Medauroidea > Medauroidea extradentata. The sequence continues at coordinate 7,893 of PNEQ01094962.1, forward strand.
TTCCGGCTATTTACTAGGGCCCGGTAGTTTTCGCGAAAAGATGTTTGCATCATTTTGTTTTGTTTCAGTGCCTTACGTCCGCAGCTGCATCTCTGTTTTGAGATCAGTGATTGGATGTCTTAACACACAACGTCTGGAGGTTAAACCCGCAAATCACAGACGTGTTGTGTCACAGTTATCCACGTACTGATTGGCACAGTCAAATGAATAGAGACACTGGAAAATCGCGGGAAAAGTTGAGTATTTGCTAGGCTCCAAAATGCTGTATATAACACTGAATGTTTTGTATCAACATTGGCTTTCATTTATTTGAAGCATTGTTTCTCTCTACAACAGGCCCAGTTAAAACTGCACAGCTTTAACACACAGCGTGTGTGATTTGTTCCAAAACTGTTCACACGTGTCACGGTTTATATACTATAGTTCATTGGAGACTATGCTAAACATTTTCGCGATTTTCCAGTGTCTCTACAAATGAATAATGACTCTGCTCAAAAACACTCCGTCAATAATCATGACGCTGAGCTGCAGGTGTGCACGTAAGACACTGAAACAAAGTGGGGCAAAAATCTTTTCGCGAAAACTACCGGGCCTTAGCTATTACACTTCTATATTACTAAATATTCTGCGGTATCGTCTTGTCTTTATTTGTTTACGTGTACTTGTGGTTGATCATATTTTGACGGGCACGGTCGAACAGAAACTGTAGCTGCGTATCGACTGGCATCAGACTTGGACGGCAGGATGTTCGTGGGAAAGTGAGCACAGCCTCGGTGCAGAAGGACGGGGGATAAGCCGGCTGTATGCCCACGCCACGACGACTCCACGTCCCGTCTCGCTCTATTATTGCAGTCGGGGCATATCCCGCTGTCAGGTCGGGAGAGGCATTGCTCGAGTCTTTGGACTGGAAGAGATGGATCTGTGCAACTCTACCCATCCACGCACGGCGCTAGCCCTTACATCTTCTGCAGGAGAATGCAAGGAACCAGCGAAGGCAGCACTACACTGCAAAAACCTTCTTGCACATTTTACAATAAAAATAAACAAGTCCCAAAATATTTGTGTGTATTCTACAGGCGACGGTAAGTAAGTCTACAAAACGAGACGTACAGATTTAATTATTTCTCTCAGTGTATTGATTTGACGTATACATTCTAATAAACTTGATATAGCAAAATAATTATAATTATGCTTTTCAGGAAAGCGTTTTGGGAAACTAGCTACATAATTTTCAGATAGATTTAAAGCAGGCCTAATTTGAAAAGAAAAAATATAGACTGTGTATAGCATAAATTATACGAAAAATGTTAAATGTTATTCTTTGGAAACCAGTTATTAAAAAGTATTTTCTTATTGTAGAATTACAGGTGAAACACTGTATTTTAACAGAGAATTGATGGGCCAGGACGAAATGTTAATTCTACATGGTCTTCCTAATAAAGAAAGTCCAAAATGTGTTTCGAAATTGTCCACAAAGTAAATATGGTGACAGCAATGTTATAATGAAACCAGACTTTGAAATTCCATTTCTTCACACATAAGTCTCAACAATCTCGTTGCTGACGAGTAGTAAAGTCCACTTAACTTACCGTTTCAAAGAATCAAAAACCACTTGGTCTTTCATTGTTTTGACACCATTTAAAATTTCGTTGCTTTATTTCAAATAGTATATTATTTTCATATTTACATAAATCATATTATAAAGTTGCTTACCAGGGTGGTATTACTATCACTGTAACTCATCATACGAACAAATTGAAGAAAAGAAACACATTTTCCACTTCCTTTTTCATAAACTAGCACAAAAAAAAAACACATTCCGTCCTGATTCATTATGCATATCATATATACATATACGTAAAGAGAGCGAGAGAGAGAGAGAAGATGTCCAGAAACAACCGAATAATGAGCACACCACGCTAATCCTAAGCTAAATTCGAGACGAAAACGTCAGTGGCAGAATGTTGTATGACATTTTTACGTGCACAATGTAGCAACACTGGAGAATGCCTCTTCTTGCGATCCACGTCCAGATATTATTTTATGTACGTTACGTCATGAATATCATGTTTGGACTGCTCGGGATTTGAACCTGCAACCATAATATGTACGCCAGAACAGTAGTAGTAAGATAACTCAGATATTTGTGGAGTGCAAGAAAGGGATTAACTACAAGACTATCTTAACAAACTGTGCAAGTAAAATTTGTCATCGCACAACATTTTACCACTGACATTATCGTCTCCAATTAAGTGCGTGTGTGTGTTTATATATACCTGACACATACATACATATAATATGTGTGTGTTTGTACTTTCGGCAACTATTATTTCTCAGTACAAAACAGCAACGTAAGGTGATGTTATTGGGCTTGACATCTCGCAGACAGCGAAGACATTAGAGACGGTTACACACAACGCTTACACAAGGACAGGAGCTGGAAGAGGAATCAGCCATGACCATCCCAGCACTCGCCTAGAGTGATTTCGGGAAACAACGTAAAACCGAAATCAGAATAGCCGGAGCCGGTGATGGAACTCGGGCACTCCCGAATGCGAGTCCAATGTGAAACCACTGCACCACCTCGCTCGGTGTGTACAACGAAATATTACCACTCAGTTTCCCGGGAAACCAACACCGTCGCGGCGGTAGGTAATTATAAAAATGGAACGAAACTCGACGTGCGGCTGCTACTCCAGAAAATTAAAATCACTTGCAGCGTGTCGCGTCGCGCCCTTCCTTCCTGCAGCTTCGCGTTGCCGGGCCGCGACGCCTCCCTGGGATCGGAAACAATGGCGGCAACAACAAAAACAGCTCATTCCCGGCTGGAGCTATTAAAACTTGTTATTCTTCTTTCCCCTATCCTACCCCCCTTTCCCTAAAGGAATGTTTTTATTTTTCGCGTCGCAGACTGGCAGCGAAGCAAGATTTACGACCCGCGAGGAGAACGCCAGCCGGGTCTCTTGCTTCTTTGACGGCCGCGTGGTTCTTTACGCACAGCACGCGCATACCCGCTCCTTCGTTGTCGTTTTCTTGTCACTTCCTGTCCCCCCTTCCCTTCTTCGTCCTGGCCGTCTTCTGTTTCTTTTTACTGGCCTGGTGTCCCAGTTCGACGCGGGCGCGAGACGCGTCCTACCGCAACAATCGCCTGCGTGCGTCAGGACGAGCTGAAGGTCCCTTGCACCGCCGCTGGGAGGAGGGAACAGTTGGTGGAGGGGTGGAGAAGATCGTAAACCTCTTGCGATGCATCTAGCTGTTGGAGGAAAGTTACAGAGGGTAGAAAAAAATAAAGAAAGATATTGCTGTGTTTTACGACGGCTGCGCGCCGAGAAGTCGTTCGGGCGATATCTGCTCGTGTTTCAGCTCCTGCAAAAGTACACATCCTGCAGGAAAGCGATTTCCCCGGACGTGGAATTATATCCCTACATACTTCTGATTTAACATCCTTCGCTTGCAAAACACGCGATTTCAATAACTACCGGCATTTTAATTGTAATCGTACCACATACGTCCTTACAAAAACAAAAAGTTTCAGCAAACAGCAATAAATAACCGGTGTCTTCCACGACACAGGTCTACGAACTATGTGAGCCTACGAGCCCGGAGTGTGAAAGGAAAAAAAAAAAAAAAACTCTTGCCTGATGTACTAAAAATGTATCAATACTTTGTTCCAGCTGTGTAACTAATTGAAGGTCTGACTCTATGCAACTACTTAACTCGAATTGAGACTTTGTGAATATTAATCTCATATTGGACACGGCAGGAGACCCCGACGAACGACCGACTTCTACATGATGATTAGAGATATTGGTTTATCGTGAGAAAACTTGACAGTCTGCTGGATTTCAACGTTCGTTCAGCTTACCAAACGATTACTGGCTTTCGCATATATGTGGAGTTGTTATATATTTGACTGAACCAATAACAATCCCGCTCTTGTAATATTTTATGCCTGTTATTTGGTCTGCAGACAGCTACGGAGTGTCAGAAGTATATCACCCATTCATACATGTACTGAGAAACTACAGTTTTTTCAAAGGTATGTTGGCATAATGTTTTTCGCGATATACCAACATATATCTACTGATGATACGTTCCAACGACACCGACATTTCAGCAGCTATTTGTCTCTCTCCCCCCTCCCTTTCTCCTTTTAGAACAGATTCCACCGTCACTGACTATATTGTATCTACACGATGCCCCTGAAATAAGTACAGATATCTTGGGTGATAAAGAGAATATGCCCTTGCTAAAAGCGTTTACGCAGAGTTAATCACGTGATTCAAAATAATTCAAAGGGATGAGTAGATAGTATATATGTTCTAGGACAGAGCCCTAAAAAATGGAAATTAATAAAAATTTACAAATAATAAAAATAGTAAAATAAAAAACTTAATTAACTTACGATATTTTCAGGGAGCCGAATATTTGGACCCTGGGAAATAAGCATAAAAACAAAAATTAATAAATAAATAAATTTACGATATTTTCAGGTGGGTAAATATTTAGCCCCAGGTGAATGGTATCTGATTTCCTTCCCCCTAAAAATATCACGGTATTCAAGCATATATTCCGAAAATAATTATTTTTAAATTCTAATTGGCTGGGGTTGTTAGAGGAACATTCTAATAGGCCCCCTACACTTATTATTTTGTAAATTTTTAATAAATTTTTATTTTTTAGAACTTTGTCCTAGAACATATACATACTATCTACTACTGGAAAGTAAATACATTTTTCGGCAAGTTTAACAACCGAGTGCTGTCAAATACTGAACGCCTAAATACGGACTTACACCGAAGCACGGGCTATGGAAATAGAGGTCTCAACACTGAGGAATACAATGTGACTCCCGTTATGTCGCCGAGTGCTAGTAGTAATTTAGTGGAAGACTTGTCTTGTTTTATCTTTGGCTTGGTTTAAAATGCGTCGTTGTTATCTGAATTGCCTGTATTATAGAAGAAAAAATCGAAATGTAACTTTGTATTGGAACACATTTTGTTTCCAACCATACAATTAAGTTTTCCAACCTTTTACAAATAGGTCAGGGAAGAATAGATTTTGTCCGAATGTGTTTACTACAGATGTGTACAAATGAAATGTTACTCGTAAAGTACCACGTCTTTAAAACTTCCTTCCTCGGTATTACCTTCTGCTACAACTGTTGATCAACACAATTTTGCCACACTGAAAACATAAAATTTCTCTTTCGAGTCAGGAGTAACAAAATGACTTGGCATCGTTAAAATTGTCTAGATAAATTTTAAATAAAGTATACATTGTACACTGCACAAAGTCGTTTACTACTATCCTAAAACAATAGTAAGCCTACATTTTTTTTCAGACGACTTATATAAACAGTTCCACAAACATGCCAATATATTTATGGATACGAAACAGACATCTTTAATACCAGCTTACCATATTAACACCGTTTTATATAAATAATTGTAAAAATTGTAACACCGCCAGATGTAAACAAGACAAATCTTGCACCAAATGACTACTAGCGCTCGGCGACAAAAGGGTGTCACTTTCTCTTACTGAAGAGCATAGGCAGTGTCAAGACCTCATCCTCTTAGAACTTGCACCAACCATGTGCGCCAAGTCGTAAAACACGATTCTGTCGCATGTAAACACGGTCGAATGCTACTCCATTTGAATATTAGAACACAGATAACAACTACAGAGCTGATTTCCTATCCCTTTCAATACTGTGAAGTGATTCCTAGATCTAATCAGCTGTTGATAGGCACCGAGCGAAACAAGTTTCATATTTATTACTACATAGCGGTGAGCATATTATATTTAAATATCACTCACATTTAAATAAGCATATGCAGAATGATTCGCTGTCGCATAACACCAGCATCCATCGATTCTCGTTCACTTTCGAGTAAGATAAAAGTTTGTTTATATGTTCCGTTTACATTGTCTTGGCATTTTCGTTTTCCAGTAATTTAAAGAATGAATAAAAATGAATCTGTTGTGTATTGATTGTAAAAGATTCAGTAGTCTATAAATCTCATTTGTCAAGGGCTTTACAAACGGATGTCACAACAATAATTATTATTTTTAGCTGTTTTCGTTTATTTTACTTATCGCTAGATGTAGGTTTCACAACAAAGGCACCAAAACTATCTCTAGGCATCCATGCTCTAAGATTTGAAAAATGACGCATGCTATGAACGGTTACTTTTTTCTTTCACATAATTTATAGTTTCCTGCCACGTTTTAATGTCAACAAAACAACCTAAGCACCAATCAAGGAGTATGTAGATTGTACATTACTCAAAAGTTAACGTCTAAGGTAACAATAAATATATTATTATTATTGTAGACATTGTAGTCTTCAAAACGGTTCAGTTTATCATGAACCAACTATATTAGACATTCAGCTACGTAGCGCTGCGACAAAAAACATTGTTAGTCTCAGATTGGTCTGCTGAATGAACAGGACACTTTCATTACTTCGGCCCCGCTGCAGAAAGACCCTTCAGCCATGTAAAGTTGCCATTACGGCTATATTACCAGCTCCCTACTCAATATGTTTACTCTTTACACATTCGATCTTGTACATTCCCTTGCATTGAGTAACCTTAGCCATTTTTATGAGCCCCCGAAACAATGTTTCTAAGTGTGATGTCTAGGAAGCAAAAATAGAGAAGCATCCAGTTTTAAATGAGTTTTCTTATCTTAAAAAACTTTATTCTAACACGTTGCAAAACAGTTCATGGGCGAGCTGTATACGGCTCTTAAGAGTGGGTGGTAAATAAATAAACGCTGAAAACATCAATTGATTTCTGCGCTTTTTTTCGAAGCCAATATGGGTAAAATACTCAATGACAATCCTAGATAATGGTATTTGCCAACTTTATGAGAAAATATTTACCCAAAATTACTAATTCGTTACGCGTGATCTCTTGCGCCACAGTTAATTGCACGAGGTTCCGGCGTCAGATATTGTACATTAGAAGTTCGTAACATTGGAAACAATTTCGTTTAAAACGTTGGCTAAAACTATTGTCTAGGATTGCTATTGTTTAATTTTCGCAAATTGTCTTTAAGAAACCTACAGTTATAGATTAATGCTTTTTGCGTTGAATTATGTACCACGCCCTCCTAAGGTGAGGATTTGCCAATTTGCCCGTAGCAGGACAAGAGACGTTAACATTTCGGACTTACGAAGACTTTGACATTTTTAGAACTCACGTAAAAAGTCCTATAAATGAAAACAAATGAATCCCTATAAAGGGGTAGCGACGGGATGCATGGGCTGGAGGAACGGGAGTGGCCCAACAAAATCAACAGCAAGGTCCGCCACGTTTCTAGCACGGGGAAACTTGTGATCGACCCTGGCATGCATCAGCAAGAAATACCTGTTAGAAAGCACGAAGTTCCGCCCAGCAGTACGGCATCCGACTGTACGAGCTGTCCCGTAACTAACTGCGAGGTCTACGACTTCGTGGCGAAAGAGTTTTGCACCAGCAATGCTTCACGTGAATTGACAGTTCTGCTTCAAGGTTATTGGCAGCGTGTCTCTTTCCATGGCTACCGGCAGAATTTCTTTGGACAGACACGTCTCGTATTTTACTGCACCAATCAGAATAAGGTTATTGTGACTCCATACATCTGTGATTTGTCAGCAGAACTCAAAAGTCAGTGAAAGTTAAAACATCCAACAACGATAACTAACGGGGCCGCGGTGGCCGAATGGTCAGACCATTCACCTCTCACCAAGGAGATCCGAGTTCTATTCCCGGCGGGGCCGTTTCGGGGATCTCCCGTTTCCCCCGCCCTTTCATTCAAAAGTTGCTCCATACTCACACCATGTCACACTTCAGCAGCGCTAAAGACCTAGATGTTAAGCGCTGACCGAAACCTCTCTCACTCTCTCACTACTAACTACTACTAACAATGAAGCAGAGCAGCAGAAGAGCACATTAGACGTAACCAAATGGTACAAAAATCTTTTCAACACAAAATCGTGGCTCCACTAACTAACGCAACTCCAGACATTTATTCTTGGGACTTACAGTTCTAATACAACAGCACTAGACACTTAAGTTATTATAAAAGACAATAAGGTGCGACCACGCGTGTGTTACATGTCAAACTCTACATCCTGTACCGACGTTGTCTTCTCCTGGCGTAGTAAGTCATTATTTGAACACAAATTATATACATACATATGCATAATAACGTCGAATTAATATTGGTCCAAACAAGTTACGTCTGAAGTACTGCAGTTTAATTTCCGAAAACACGCAAGAGTTAAGCGTACAAATTAATTGGTCGACTTACGCCCGACGTTGTCGAGCATTAACCCAGTCGGCGAATAAACAGCTAAATCGCCGAGAAGATCCCGGTACGGACAGAAGAACATGGCAGTTCAACCATCCACTCAGAATGCTATCGGAAAAAGCTCCACAGAAAAAAAAAAAAAAATGAAGGATGAGAGAAAACACATCGACCAGGACTGGATTGCTCAGAAATTCATTTTGCGAGGGTAAATATTTTCCTTCTGATCGGATGGAAATGTTGACGGGACTCATAATGCAGGGACGCTGCAACGGCAGATTTCTTCGCAGACGGGTCGGAGGATGGAATCTACGTGAAGGGAAGGTTGTTGAGGAGAAGGAGGGGGGGGGTTGTCTGAAGGACTTCGCTGCTGACGGTCCATGTTGACACAACGGTAACTTGCTCTTAATTACTTGCAGCTGGGAATCCAATCAACACTGCGAGACCAAGGGATCCAGCACAAATAACCCAACCCCTTCTCCTGTCTCCCTACATCCCCTGACTGCGTCTGCACCCCTCCTCCCTTAAAATAGATTGCGGAGTAGATTATACCACCCGCGAAACAACACGGGAAGATCACGTGAGACAACGGAACGACTCGAAGCATTCGAATGGCCAGAAATGGAGCATACAGGTACGAAGTCAGAGAGGGGTCCATGGGCCCAGAACTCACTCCTTACCTTACAGAAACTGCTTAAGGCGCCTGCCTACTGGCAGTGTGTTTGTGTGAGTAAGGCAGGACGCCATGGGCGACGTTGACCGGCTCATCTGGTGCCATATCGCCTCTTTCGCAAGACACGTTGAAACGGCGTGCAGTGGTATCGTAGCTTACTCGTCTGACTGACACTTTAAGTGATGACCCTAACTTTTTACTGATGGAAAGTTTTAATCAAAGTCCACTGCATGTTTCTAAGTTTCACACGAATCCCGTGGAAAGTTTTTCAGATATAACAGGTTGAAAAATCAGTTTTTAGTTATATCTTTTTTAAAATGAGTCTGCGCCAAGGTTTACACACCTATAAACGACCACCATATCTCCCTATTTGTCGCCATTTTCGGCCACTAGAAAAACGCTTTAATGAGAAGTGGTGAACTTGAAATGGGTACACTGAAAGAAAAGTTTTGTAGGAAGTCTTCCCTCCACAATTATTTTGTAGTGCTTACAAAAATTTAGTGGTGGCCACAAAATTTAAGTGGCGACTTCAAAATATTTTTGTGATAACCACAACAAAAATTTTGCAGAGTGAATACTCACAAAATATATTTTTCCGTGTATTCACGCGCGTAACGTTTTTTAAATGCTATTCCTAAGCAGACATAACTCATATGCGTTGGCCAGTTTTCGAATAAGCTAGTAACTGCTGCAGCTCTGCACATTGCTCTGCGACCTGCGTGGACGGTCACCTTAAATAGAACCATTTTACACCTAGAAACTCAAAATGTTCCGGGGGACAACCCCCGGACTTACCGCTCTATTGGGGGAATCTGTGTTACTCTACAGGATGTTGCAAAATTCCATGCCAATATTCTAGGGAAACAATCCTCACGTGTAGAGGAACAAAAAGTGTTGTATGAACATGGGTCCAAAACGCACCGTTTCTGCGCTACAGTTGGCAATACATGACTTATGGTTGATAGCGCGCGGGTAGGATCATGTTGCTGTGGCGCATCATTACAGCAGTACATAACATGTTACTATGCCACACACTACGCCACTAACACACAGACAGTAGGAACAACTGTGACACAGCAACATGATCCTATGCCAGCGCGCTATCAACCATACGCCATGTATTGCCAACTGTAGCGCAGAAACGGCGCGTTTTTGGACCTATGTTCATATAACACTTTTTGTTTCTCTACACGTGAGGATTGTTTCCCTAGAATATTGACATGGAATTTTGCAACATCCTGTATATAACATCCCAGGCTCGGGAAACAAATCCTGGCTGCGGCCCTACAACTTGTCATTTGCTATTTTCACCCCTCTTCTCAAACTATTAACACAAGCTCATGGGTGGAGCCAGTGATTTTTGATGAAAAGAATTCTGCAACAATTTGTTTCAGTACCTTATGTGAACACCCATTTCTCTGCTTCGTGGTCAGTGATTGGAAGTTTTTAACTTTCGGCGTCTCGGGGTCCTAGCCTCAAATCACAGACGTGTGGTGTCGCGGTAATATCATTCTGGTTGGTGCAGTCAAATGACCCACGCCTCTGTCCTATTATATTCTGCCAATAACCACGAACCAGAGTTGCAGGTGTGCACGTAAGGCAAGTTGTTGCAGAATTCTTTTCACCAAAAATCATTGGCTCTACTCATGGGTTGTGTGGAACAACCTCGACTTGGAAAACTAACCAACCTTCCTTCCGGTGTTCGCTAGTTTGACGATCCAATGAAGTTCAAGTCCAAGACTGAATGTTCGATAGCGCATTCAACATCGACCCTTGTAAGACATGTCCCATGTTGCGGCTACAGTGAGAAATTTTCTCTCGAGAAATCAAATCGGACAGATCTTCTGCTGCGCACGGGAGTGAATGTAAAATGAAAACGGACTGAGTCAATTATACAAGAGAGCCCATGGTTTATCGTAGGAAAACTTGACTATTTTCTGGGTTTCAAGGTAAGTTCAGCTTATGAAAAGATTACTGGCTTCTACTTGTACCTAGTTGTACTGTTGCCCTATTTGATTAAGCCAATAAGAATCCCGTTATTGTAATATTTGGTGCCTATTATTGGTCTGCAGACAGCTACGTTGTGTCAGACGTGTATTACCTAATCACACACGGCACAAGGAACTACAGTGTCTTCAAGGGCATGTTGGCACAATATATTTTTGCGATATACCATCATCTCTACCCATTAGTCTTCGGAACAAACTGAACGGGTCCGACGGGGGATTTAGATGAACTGCACATTTCATCGTGCAGATATATGAAACAATAATACGCAGTTTCCCGACCAACCAGTATTTGTTCTAGCACTATTTGCTCCCGAGTGCAGCCGCACAGTTACAATTGGCGCGTTTGTTTGCGGCCAGTTGTTACACCTCGTCGCGCTAAAGGTAAATTAACACCGCGATGCGCTCTTTGTAGTTCCCTGCTAATGCTTCCATAATCACACCCAGGGAAACTATTGCGAATATTTCACACTACTGCGCTGAAACGGGAGCAGTTATTATTCTCTTTGAAATTTTCAATCCGATCATTTTACACACCTTCGAACACACTGATTTTAAGTGATTCTCGACAAACGCACGGTTAATTACGCTGAATGGAGAGTACAAGGATAAAAAAACCGACAGCAATCACTGTTTAAAAAAAAAAAGGCATCAACAAAATCCAAAAAAATGCTTTAAAAGTTATGGAAGCAAACTGGCACGAGATTATTTTGTTACTTTTATAAAAATAGCATACAACTAATTTAGCTAATCCATGAAAGTTTTGATAAATTTGCAAATCTCCTGTATTTTTCTTTTTCGTATAGAGGAGGAGCTATATTTTAATTATGAGATTGTTTTACTCGGTAGAACAATAAATAAATGTGTTTAATCTTTTTGTTGCAGTCTTACAACACAATATTTGACCAACTAAAGGCCAACTCTAGTCATTCATAATATTTATGACGAACTTAGCCTAAAAAAATTATTAATTAAGATATTTAAAAAGCGGCCGATAACATAATCTGTAAATATTGTACTGCTGTAACCGTACATCATTTTTAACGTTCTGTATGACGGATCAACAAATACATAATTACTTACATAGCCTACTTAGAGCGAGTATTAGGAATCAACTCTCATATGGCTAGATGGAGCGCAAGCGTAGTGAACGAGTCTGACGTAGTTCTTTGTGCATTGCGCTAAAGAGTGGAATGATATAAGTTCAAAATACGTTTCTAGTCATAAAAATGGTAGATTATATCTTCATATTCAAGTAAAAATTGTAAACAAACATTTACGACGATGAAATGAAATTTCCTCGTGCACGTTGTGACCTATAGAGTATGTGGCATCCTTAGGGAGTCTTGCCAGCACTCGCCTGGGTGTTAACTTCCCGAAAATCACCGGAAACCGACACCAGGCTGGCCGTACTGAAAGTCAAACCCGGGTAGGTTCGGTGGTCACGAGAAGCGTTGGGAAACATACTGCCGTTAGCTGGATTCAACCAGACACTCGTCCAAATGAAATATTAAAATGTTCAGGAAGTAATTTTCTACAATGGACAGCATGTCAATTCTCTCATACCGCGGTCGTGTTAACTCATCGCCATGTTCATTTCTACATCAGCCGTCGTTTTATCAGCTGCAGTGGACGCCATAAAAACGGAGTACATAAATTCACTTACCCGTAGGGTGCGCAATAGTAATTACTATAGATTTTTAGCCGAACTCGCAGTGACGTGAGCCTAGGGTCACTGAACAAATGGACGTAGCCAACATTTTAAGTTTCCTGAAACAAGAGTAAAAAAAAACAGTGGTTTTATATTGGCTGTTTATTTTCGTTTATTCGTCTCTGCGCATCCATTCTGCGCAGGTCTACTTTTCACTTTTTCCCCCGACCACTGTGACGATTAATTTAGATTAGTTTTTATTAGTTTACGTTTGTTTAGATTAGTTTCCATTAGTTTACGTTTGTTTAGATTAGTTTTCATTAGTTTACGTTTGTTTAGATTAGTTTACGTTTGTTTAGATTAGTTTAAAACATTAGAAAAAGCTATGTTCTAAATCAAATGTCCTGTTAGATTAGACAAATGACAATAACAAATAAAAAAACAGGTACTACTCCGCGACTGGATTTATTTGCTTGGACATACTCCATTGCGAAATATATTTCGCAATGGAGTATGTCCAAGCAAATAAATCCAGTCATGCACTCGCATTGCACAGTTCTTTCAAAGATCATTCCTCCGCGACTCATGCAAGCGCAGAAAAATTCGCGCGCCGTTCAAACTAGCCAACAGCATCAATTACTTTCATACTCTTTGAAGAGACCCCAACCTTTCGTGAAAAATTTGTGGGAAGTTTACCCTACCCCATTATACTATGGAAAAAAAAAAGTTTTATAAATTACAAACTTGACAACAGAAAATATTTTGCAAGATACATAACAACAGATTATTTTGCAGACGTCACACGGGAAACGGTTATAATTTTGTTAAAAAAAATAATGACTTTAAACACGCTACAATATATTTACATACACCTTAACACTGTGTTTCTGTACAACGAATCTCATCAATTTATGGAAATTTTAAGCGGAAATAATCTGCACAGTTTCAGTGATAACACAAAACAATCAAATATGTTACAGTAATTTTAAAACGTTGCAGCAATCTCTCCTTGCTTGAATTTCAGAGCCCAAGTATTTAATAGGTTACGATCATTTCACCTGCATTCCTGTAGACAATTAAGTTACATCTGTAGTGAAACAAACATCAAAACGGTAACTATGTAGTGACTCAACAAAACGGAAGCGCACATAGCAATACAGTTCGTGAGAGGAACTTGTAGAACCGAAGTAACAGGTTCCGGAAAATTGCTAACCTTTCTTGCGACAGGAAAGTCGACATTAGTACTGCTGCAGACAAAGCCGCAGCTTGTATTGTCCTGGGCTTCAAGGAGAAAGTTCGTGCTGAGAAACTGCTCAAGAGGACGAGACTTGTCGGGACAGGTTCTGAACTTTTATCAGTCTTACAAAAAGTATCTTGCTGCTGTACCATTTTATGAGACTAATATACGTCTTGTACGACTGTTTCAAACGTGATAATACCATACAAATATGTTTTACAAACAGTTTGCGCACAGATGATCCATGCGTAGCACCACGAAAACGTACTGACAGTGGTCAGACCACTTTCTTTCTCCTCCCTCCCAACCACCAATAACGACATTCCCGACTGTTACATTGGGAAAAGTGTCGGGTGTTCTCGGGAATTTCCTGTTTCCCTTGCTCTTGCATTCCGTCACGGGAAGAGATGTTAAACTTCTCTTTGCCTATTTACAATGATATGGGCGTATTTTATGTGAAATAGATTTACATATAAGAAGTAGGCGAGACTCGGCTAATTTGGCAGTACTGATAATTTGGCACTATCGTATTAGTTAATAATGTATTGACGCATTATTACTTATATACGTCTGAAAAACGTTCATATCAAAAGTTAAGTTTCTGGTCTCGCTTGGCATAAAGAGAAAACGATGCTAAAGTGTCAGAGTAAATTGAAAATGAAAATAAAAATAATATAAAATAGTGTCAAATTGTCAGTACTGCTAATTTTACAGTCTCCTATACTTTTATTTACAAAATGTATAATCCTTATTTATTTCACTGGCAATTTTTCGTTGAGTACACTCCGTCAAAGAGCGTGTAAGATTATTTCTTTACCTTAAACCTACCTCCTACCTCGGTTTTTACAGTACAGCTCCTATTTTACTTTTCCAGGTATAATATTTACCTTTGTGTTATAAATTTTTCTCTGGTGCTATGCAAACGTCGAACATCACAACTTTCCAACTATAAGTTTCACCTATTGATTCAATACGCTGGTGAGGAGTGTTGTGAAGTGAGTAGGAGCAGCGTTGGAATGAAGGAGCGGGCGGGAACGGGTTATATCTGAGGAAATCCATGGCACCGCCCGAGATGATTCCCACGTGCGAAAATCCGGGATCGCCTTGGTGCGAGGTTGTTCGTCCATGGTGAGGTGCGATGCACCATGTGAATGTTCATTCCGTCCCAGACAAGTGGCGGTGTACGCTCACGTAACAGGGGGAGGGGCGGCGGGAGGAGAAAGCCGCACTTTCGCCGCCAAGTAGAAACCACGTGGCGCTGCCGTGTAATTACGCCACTGGCTCCGCCGACAACCTGCGTTCATCGGGCCGTCTTCTCTCGCGCGCCTCGCCCCTTCGACCAAGTTGCAACTGCAGCTAACGCTGTTCACTCCAGAATGTGCAAGTACAGTGTATTACCTGGCAGACAAAGCAGGACGGTTTCAGCATTTATATTTTCCTTAACTGACGCCTATAATCATGTTTACAACACCTTGAAGAACGTCTTGTTCAAGTAGTAGGTAGATTAAGTACGTTCTGGCTCACATAGTGGCTTGTGGCACGCCATTTTGGATAACATCTCGGTCCCTATGACATCACCACTCTACCATCATGCTTCTGACAACCTTCTTGTCAGCTGCTTGTGGCGGCTATCTTGCCCCCAGGAACACTGCCTGTCGATTAACAGACGTTAACTTGTGAGTAGGGTGAAATCTATACACTGTACTTATTACTTAGCAGCTATGTACTTACTAAATAATAGCGGGAAGGTACAAACTAAGAGGGAAAATATTTCCAAGGGCCTGATTACAACTAAAATTAATCGCACTATTCAGTTCATAGAGTACTGACGAATCCTGATGACAATCGAATCGGTTATCAACAATGTAACAGCATCCAGTTATGTACATTGTGACTTGTAACGACATTTGTATCGCAATGCGATAAGTTTATAATCACGCCTCCGACCTTAAAAAGTGCTTACATCTGATAATAATATACACCTACGATACATCGCTTCGTGCAAAGCTTTAAAATTTAGCGTGGGGAAAATTGAGTGGGGTTGACGTACAAGATTTCACCCCATCTCCATTTTGTTGAAAAATTAAATATTTTTAAATAAATACAATTATTGTTCACAAACTAACATCTAATTTTAATTGTCTTTTAAATGTGAAATGCTGACAAGTACTTCTATTGTCGTTAGTGTTTTCCTTACACAATTTATGAACGTTTCGTCTGTGCTGGTACATTTCGGTCTCTTCAGGGATTCGTGTGGAGAGAGGAGATTCCCATCCCCACAACAAGCATGGATCTGACACAACTGCAGTGGAAACAATTCGCAAGTTAACTACACACAGACCGTGGGTCAGCTCAGGGCTGGGAATCGCCTCACCTTGAGCCTGCAGCGAGCACAATGAGAGGAACTTTCACCTCCTTCGCCGGCGGCAGACGGTCCCAGGTAGGGTGGGAGTGGCCTTGGCACAAACCTTTACCATTCGCAGACAAGTGGCTTGATCGCCGGCGTGTTTCGGCCGCCTCCACTTCTGTGGGAAGCTGGCCTTCAGCTGCCTACCCGCGCGGTATACCTCATCCTGCCATAACACCCTCATTTTCTGTCATTCGTCTCGACCTGCTCCGCGCCAAATTGTGGCCGAAGCAATCGCACCAGTCACATGTTCGTGCCTGTTTCCAGTGTTAGTTGTGGAGACGAAATATCCTCGCCACACCCGGATTTGGACTATTTTTGTCTCGCCTCCATTCTCTCCGTTCGCTATAGATTCAAACATGTTGAGAACTGGTACACAACCAAGAAATGGAGTGATTTAGGTCAACGATTAACACCGAGTTTTTTTATTGTTGATTTGCTATGCTTTTCGTTACGTTGACAGCGAGGTCATTTAGAGACGGGTACATACAACTTTATACAAGGACAGGAAGTAGGATGTTAAGAAACCTTCTCGTCATTCGCCCGGAACGATTTCGAGAAATCATTGAAAACCAAAATCAGGATAGCCGGAACCGGTGATTAACTCCGGGTTCCTCTGTGAGTCGAATGTTTATATATATATATATATATATATATATATATATATATATATATGAGGTTTACAGCGCAGGTGCTGGGTGGTATATGGTGAGTATGGAACAGTGCCGGAATGAAGGAGCGGGGAAATCGGGAAATCATCAGGTCGACCTAAATCTTCCCAACGGCTTAACATCCATACCCACAAATCATTTTTATTCTTGAGGTCATTTGCCGTTTATATTGCTCGAGTTTACAAGCCAACAATGGGAAACTTAGGCCATGGATTCGGAGTTAGATGTGTATAAATATATTTATTCGTGCTAATATTATTAGTCAGATTAAGTAGTAACTGTTTTTTTTTACGAATTTAAATTGTTTGAGGTAAGTTTTATTTTGGCCATTATTTTAAGTTTTAAGCCGAGGCCTATGTTAATTACGACTAGTGTTCGTTAGTGTTGCATACATGGAGTTTTTCTGTAATTGTGGCCTACATGTTTTGTTGGTACATTTATTGTGCTCAATTTTGTAGTTCTTACAGATTTTGTTCTTTTAGAATTCTTCAGCAGTATATGAGGTTGTTTTCTAATGGTTAGAGTAAGAGAAGGCAAACTTAACTTCAACATTCTACAATACACACATACATAGATAAACACACCACCCGACCAACAACATCTTCTGGCACGGTTCCTGAATGTAAAATCCGGGTACACCCTGCAGGGAATCGAAACCAGACAACCCAGAAGTAACTCACCAGCATGAAGAAAAAGGTGGAGGGGGTAAACTGATAAATTTGGGTCAGCGCTTAAAGGCTCTGCGTAACTCTGGAGGCCTAGTAAAAGCAAGGATGTGGATTTATTTGTTAAAATATATTAAGGGTGCTTGGTACACTTGAAGAATATCACTTTCGGACTACAGAAAGAAAAGTAAAATAGTGTCGCAATTAAAATGTGTGTATGTGTGGGGGGGGGGGATATGAGTAGGTGCTTTGGAGAGTTTTGGGGCCTGGAAGTACTTACTTGCTAACAGTTTTCAGATAAAAAACTTAAAAGAACCTGTAGCACCGTGGGCAGCACCGAGGAAAACAGAAAAGCTAGCTGAGGCATTCAACAGGTATCAGGTTTTACTTAATTTAATTTAACATAAATTAAACCCCTATCCTTGTTCTCGCCAGGGTTCTAGGGTAAGCTGCGCCATTAAAGTTGAGCCTCGTGCCTCGTGTTGAATTTTTCATTTGCGAATCATAATTTTATTTCCACTGAAATTACTTATTTGTTTAATACAACGCTGTCAACATTTACAAGTGCCTTCGGATTTAGTCAATATATTTGTATCCTATGCACTGCCAGACGCCTACGGGTACCCAGTGTGAAGTCTACTATTGGGGCGCGATGCCCTGAACATGGGTACCCTACCATTATTATTATTATAATAATAATAATTATTATTATTATGCACCTCCAGTTTAATTTGCTTTAGTTTCGACAGAGATTCTTGGAACATTTCGTCTTGAAAAATGTTTGACGAGTGTAAGAGTGTCCGGGTTGCGAATGGGTCAGTGCATCTTACAGACATCTCCAGTGTGCGCTGTGGTCACATCACCATTAACCCGCACAGAAAAACCTTCTAGTGATTCGCATGAGAGTCTTTATTCTTGGGCGGGGAAACACATGTAGCGACCGTGGCGATGTGAGTCGGGAGATGAAATCACGCCAAGAGCAGATGTGAACAAAAACCAGGCAGTTCGCGGAGAGCAAAGGTTTGTATTCAACTAAATGACCCTTCCATCCACCATCTCGCGGTTAGCGAGGTCATCTACTGACCTGTCACATCAGATGGTCTGCAGGGGTCAACAGGCAATGGCACAGGCTTGAAGAACTGCGATCTCTTCAGAAGCCAACAATGGGTTGCTTGTACAGAAGAACGCTGCAAAGCTACGTGCTTTGTACTCAGAAGGATCAAATGTGTTGCTCTCTGAGTATAAGCCATTCTAACAACACAATGAAGTGAGCACTTTTCAAGTCCTAGTTATTTTCTTCCAGTAAATGTGCAGACTCGCCATAAACACCTACACCTACACAGTTCACCGTGCGATCTTTGAATTATTTTTGCAATGGGGTTGTACTATAAATTGGTGTGTTTTGTTGTATACTCGTCATTACTATAGCTAATATAGTTGAGTCGCAGAAAACCTACGATTACATAAGAGAACCATTCACGATAAAATGGAGAAAAAAAAAGCAAGAAACACGCAAAGGAAACTAGAAGTTACTGTAGCCAACAAACATATAATATTCAGGGGCGTAGCCAGAGGGAGGCGGATATCAGGATATATATCCCCCCCCCCCCCCAAATCAAATTAAATTAAACTGCTCGAAGATAAAATTAACAGTGTTTAGGTACAAATACTGCTTAAATTGCTTAATTTTGCACAGTCAAACCAACTATTTTCCGGGGGAGGACTCCTGGAACCCCAGCTTCGTGACGTGTGATCGTTGTCCCCTTACTTTGTTGTGAAAGTCCTCAAGTTGGTATCCCTTCTCCCCTGTACAAAAATTTTGGCTAGGCCCTGATACAAATAATTCCGAAATAGGAAACCAAAAACGAAAGAGATACAAAACAGACAAGGACCAAACAACTATGCACGAAGATAACGACAATGGTGAACAAAGACAAAGAGGGCAGCACACATGAACACAGCTGTATAAATGGTTGTAGACAAGACAGCACAACGAATATAACACGGAATATGATAGTACGCTCCCTTCAACGACGTCGCACTGTGTTTCTCGCCTTTTTTCTCACTTTATCGTGGCTAGCCCATTTAAAAAGTAACCGTGGGTTTTCTGCGACACAGCAACATTGGCTAACAATGGCACATATCCATCAAAACACATCAGCTCAGAGCTCACCATACTCGAAAGTTAATGTACCAGATAACAAGGAAACGTGTGTTTTATTTAATAATTATTTCCGCCATTATAACATTCAGAAGTGCCTGATTTACCATCAACAGTCTACACCAACACTCAAAAAAATTGTTTGTAAACTTGCCACACGTACGTATAGGAGCGCTAAGAAAGTAGGTATGGTAGAATTGTTTCCTAGACATCCTTAACTTTTTATAAAACAATCAATTGTATACTAAAGTTTCCAGACTTGCATTGTAACAATAGTAAAAGTTTGCATACTTTCAAGGTGGAAGTATGGTACGTATCATATACTGCGTTTAGGCGAATTACTTCCTAAACAAACTTAGGAATTTTTTTTTACAGTGAAAACTTATTTTACTTTAGTACGCCTTTCCTTAATAATACCTGGCGTTCTCCGTAGCGCAGTAGGTTAGGCGCCTGTCAACGGCGCGAGAGGTCCTGGGTGTGAATCCCGGCTCAGACATGGATGTTGTATTGTCCCTTCACCTCACAATACCTTCTGCGGCTCTTAAGGGAGGTGGTACGCCAAAGCAATGAATTTTCCAAATTTTCGACATAACTTTCTCCCCTCGCTTATTATAGAAAATTAAGGCTCGACAATCCGTAGATTACACTTTTGTCCATCTTCTTACTTTAGTACATAGCTACAGACTTTCTTATTTTTGGAGCACTGATGGCAGATAGGAAAAATGTCTCTTTATATTATCTGCCATCACTGCTACAAAAATAAGACAGTCTGTGACTATATAGTAATGTAATGAGTTGTACAAATGTATCATTTTCGGATTGTAGAACCTTGATTTTCTATAATAAGCGAGGAGAAAACGTTATGTCGAAAAATGTGAAAAATCACTGCTTTGGCGCACCATCCCTCTTAAGATCTCGTTGTCAAAGCGTCGTAAAACTCTCTCACCTCACGTAATAATACCTACCATAAGCTACACTCAGCTACAATTGTTTATTAAAAGCACAGAGTAAATATCTCACACACGACAGAAACTTAACATAATTAATAATGATAACGCTATGAAGTCGTAAACGAGACGTTAGGGTAACCAGAATTTTCTAGAACTTCACCAGGCTCTGCTATCCAGCAGTTTATGAAAGACTCAACAACTCGAACGTGTCGTAATTGGAGAATCACTCGGCCATTACCCATACGTAGAAAGGAACCACCTTAGAACAATTCCGTTAAAAAAATTGTAACCTATTTATTACTTACTCGGTACCGCAGGTATAAAAGAATATGTTCCTGAAAAAATGTTTTAAATGTTTCAATTTTAATTTAAATATTACTGAAGGTTAACAGATTATGTAATCCTACATTTTTTAAGGCATTGGAATGCCGAAAATTAACCTACGCAGACCAATAATAAGATAAAATGTTAACTTTGGAGACTTCAGAGATGCCACGTAAATAATCAAATAAGGACACATTATTAAGTGGCAGTTCCCTTTAATCAGCGACTTAGGTTGCGACGTCTAGGTTTAAAAAAAAAAAATAAATAAATAAACTGTGACCTAAATACTCAACAACTGGAATGCATTAAAATATTTCTCCTTTGTTAAAGGAACAGAAATATTTCTGAATTCGAAAAGTTTATATTTTTTATACATCGAGGTATGTTTATTACAAGCTTTTATGTATAAAAACGTTTTCACTTATACATAGTTCAAATTTGTATAGTAGTTGATACCAGACACGAATACAATTTAATTTTAAAACTCTTCCCGTCAAAGGAGATATGCTTTCAAAGCAAATAGCGATATAAATCGAAATTCTCAGAATTCACTTCGTACACTTCAGGTAAAACCGACTTATTACACGCGATGCAGGGTTCTGAACAACAGGAGAGAACTGCGAAGAGTGCGGGGATGAACATTGCATCTGCACCAGAGACATTAATAACGCCAGAGAATATACCGAACTCAAGGACTCTAGTAATCCCGTGCTGAAACTTGTACACTGGAGATAAATCCTACAACTACCGAAACTGATTCTGAAAACACTCATCTAAACGATATCTATACTGAAGGAGTTGATTCGAAAACTTACCACGCCAGCCTACTTCACAGTTGAACAGAATTTTTTTTTTTTTTTGCCCGCTCGAAATAACAAAAGGGAAGCGATATGGACAACACTAGTACAGGGATCAAGACTAATACCGCCTAGACTGTGTTTCGTTTAATTGCTGTAAAATGTCACGGCTATTTATGGGCAATATACTATTAATTGACAGAATGTAACATTTGTCTTGCATTGCGACCCATACTACGAAATATTGACAGGTAGGCTTACTGCTCATTAGCGCTGTCCAACTTTACTAAGTTACACAAAACAAAGTTTACATGTGAAGAACACCTAATTATCAAGCAGAGTTTTTTTTCTGCGGAACTTAACGCAGTGACCCTACCACTGCATTTGTGAAAAGTATGGCATTAAGTCAAACACAAGCTTATATCGTTGTGTATTACGAATAAAGTTTTTAAGATACTTCGCCTGAAAGAAAAAAAATGTTACTAGATTATTTGAATGGGCCGAATCATGTCCCCAACAGACCTACCATATTATTTTTAAAAACATAGCATGCTCGTTTAATAGACAACCATACTGGCAACACGTTAATGGACGACTTAAAAAGAGGCGGAGCTTTAGTCAGGTGTGGGATACAATTCCTGTCTCCATGGATACCGCAGCCGAACATAACCTTCATTTAGCTGTTTGGCGTCAAATGTCCCGGATGAGATATACGACAAGAAAATTGATTATTTCTTTGGAATTTGCCGTTTTTTCAGGTAAACATTGATCTTATGTATTTGCGTATCTTAACCATGAAGTAGAAGCTACTATTTTTTACCCTTGCGTGCAAATCTATGAAACCGCAACATTTTTGCTTTCTGCAATTACCAACTAACAAATCAGCATGTTTGTAAAAAAGCTTTGTTTCCCGCAGTACTTTTCCACTGCGGTGTGACGTCAGGGGGCGTGTACTTCAAGTCGTCCATTAGTTTCGCGTTTAGAAGAAGATGAGTGACATGTAACAACATTGTTCATGGACTAGGCGAGGACGTCTGTTTACACAAAGCGTTCCTATTCAGGGTCAGAGCCACTGTGCAAGTAAGTCTTTACGGCCCCACAACATTCTAAATATTTTTTTCCAGTGAAAACTGAAGATAACATTTTTTTGCTACTTAATAACACAGGAAGCAACAAAATGTGACATGAGATAAATTATATTTGGGGGAAAATAATTTTCATAAAAGTTTTATTTTACTGTGCTGGCGCCCGCACTTCCTTTCACGAATTATTAGAAGATTCTATAAAATTGTATTGTTTACGAGACTTAGCAGATCGTCAGTTATGAAATTGTGGCAAGTTAACAGTGGCATTGTACCGACTGTATCGGTACAAGACGTAATTTGACGACGCCCGAGACAGTTCAAAGATTGCAAGAGATCACGCGTAACGAATTAGTAGAGCCGCGATTTTATGGCGAAAAGATTTGGGCAACATTTGGTTTCGATGCGTCATGTGCACACCTGCAGCTCTGCTACATCGTCTGTGGTTGGATGATTTTACTCTCACTTGCCTTGGCAAATTACAGACGTACAGACTCACAATAATCTTATTCTGATTGGTGCAGTTAAATGAGAAACGTGTCTGAACAAAGACACGCTGCCAATAACCTTGAAACAGAACTGCCGATGTGCACGTGAGTCACTGAAACAAAGTGGGGCAAAAATCTTTTCGCGACAAAATCGTGGCCCTACGAATGAGTAATTCTGGATAAAGGTTGCTCATAAAGTTGGCAAATAATATTATCTAGGATTGTCATTGAGTATTTTATCCATATTGGCTTTGAAAAAAGCGTAGAAATCAATTGATATTTTCAGCGTTTATTTATCTACCACGCACTCTTAAGGGTTAGTGGACCGTAGGTTTTTTTTTTATTACGTTTGAGGCACGGAAACGGGGAAGGTGATAAGTCGAAAATAACACGTGCGTCAAACACCTCATCGCCTCTAGGCGCGGAGTACTAAACTAGCGTGCAGTGTTTACGTAGTAACAGCTTTTCAACGGGATTTCAAGCGATGACCCTATAATGTTATTTGTGGAAAGTATGTGGTAAAGTCCAATGCAGGTTTCTATGATTTTGTTTTACGATTACGGTTGATATTTTCTCAACTACAGCAACGTGAAAAAGTCATTTTTAGCACTTTTGAAGAGCCTGATAATCATGTTTTTAATTATCGGACTGCATTTTTAAAATCATAGGGACTTAATGTGAAGTGTGTTTTCTTTTCGTAGATAAACACATTAGCAACATGTTTAGTAACTATACATGAAAGACGACTTCCCGTACCTCGCTACAGCACGTCTCACGCGCCGGGTCCACTAACAATGAAAGATTCCACCTGCGCGTTTGAGGCTTAGAAGTGACGGAACTACAACAGCGACCTAGAAGAGCGCATCAAATGCCGCATCGCCCCAACGAGCCAAGCGCTGAACTAGTCTAACAGTATAATTTCACTGGTGGAAAGTGTGTAGCAAAGTTCTGTGCACGATTATATCGGAGTTTCACGCACATCCGGTAGGTACATTAAAGTACCGCAGTCTGAAAAGCCCGTTTTTAGCCATGCTAGAGAGCTTAGATACAGTATTTTTAATCCGCATGGTGTCTCAATGATGACATTCCGCCCTTGTCCGAAGTGTGTTTCCTTTTTGTACATTGGCACAATGGACGTATGTGAATTAGTTTCGTTAGAAAAAAAAACGTATTTACGAATAAACTGCAACGGATTTGAAGCGCGTGGCAGTCGACGCCCTTAAGGCCTT
The DNA here is from genome assembly GCA_003012365.1 of Medauroidea extradentata. Lineage (NCBI taxonomy): Eukaryota > Metazoa > Arthropoda > Insecta > Phasmatodea > Phasmatidae > Medauroidea > Medauroidea extradentata. Next base: position 32,535 of record PNEQ01094962.1, read on the forward strand.
GTTACGGAGTTTTGCAGTGATTTCGAAAATATTTTTTTTATTGCTACTTAATACTCATATCAAAATTTCGCTGCACAGTTTTGACACTTATATGTTATAATTTGTAGCTGAATTTTTTTGTAGAATTATACTGCACGGTTTTTTAGATTTCATTACCGAAAGTACCCCGTTTCTCGTGGTGAAAATAAGCAAAAATGAAGGAAATTATTTTTTTTTGCTAGCGAATGGTACATTATTTTAAAAAACGCGTCCACAGTATTGTGCATCGTGTGATTGCACATTGACTCAAATTTTTTCAAAACTTTTGGTTAAAAAAATATTTGAGTTATTAGTACCAGCCTGAAAAAAAAAAAACTCGGGAACAAGCCCTTAAAACGAGCACAGACCCGATGTATGGCATGTTGTATCGCATTTCCCTTGCATGTATTCATGCGGAACTTGTACACCTGTCGCAGTACATTTATACAGGAAAATAACACTCAAAAATGCAGCACGTATTTGAGAAAAAAACGGATACGGAAGCAATACAGATAAAAGTTGTGTTGACCTATGCTAAGTAGGCTCTATTATCCAAAAAATTAAATGTCAGTGTCATCACATAGTGTCCACACAAAACAACACATGAAACAAAAATAATGGCTGTGCAACAGTTTACTACGCCACGCGTAAACACTATGTGCTCGCTTCTCGCTAAGAGTGCCAGTGCGGCCCTTATTGCTTCCCTGTTTCCGTGTTTAAAACATGGAAAATTAAAACCCGGTGTACACCACTCTTCAGTGCGGGAGGACACTTTTACACCACTCGGCACCAGAACGAACTGTCGGTCGGTGAAGACCCCAGGGCAAACTAATACAGTGCAACTTCAGGCGAACTTAATTACAACGGCCCAAAAGTCCATTATTCTCTATTCGAAGTGGCGTAGGGTGGAGGGAGGGTAGCAGGGGGTGGCAGGTGTTGTCGGAGTTTGTAATGCAATAAATCTCGACTCAGCTCCGATACACGGAGGATCGCTTCCCACGGCGTTCATCCCACCCCGGAGGCCGCCCAACCCCTTCTCTTTCAATATGGCGGCGGGACTAATATACCCTCCCTGCACTTCTGGATTACGACCAGACCTTCATTAAGCATAGTGCCTCGTGGCAGACTTGTCCCCACGGGCCTTAATGCAGCTCTGGCCCACTAATGACATCAAGATGCGCGGGCTAGAATTCCGGGCATGTACAGAAACAAGAGTTTGTTGTTGTTTTTTTTCACTTGCCCTGTCCAATGTCTTTGATTGCCGCCGAGGGAATGGGAACGAGAAGATGGGGCTGAACCCACGAGTACGTATTCGCCCTCCGTGACTTCCTTACATTGGGCTTTTACGGGCCACGTCCCACACGAACGTCTGCCACAGAATAACCAAGGTTACAGATGCAGAACTATGCTCCGTGCATCCCCAAGTCACTTTGGGGTAGAATCCCACGACACGCGAGAGTCAAGGCATCCAACCATTGACTGCGAAGCAGAACTGAAGTTGTGCAAGTAATGCAATGAAGCAAACTGGGGCAAAATAATTCTTGCGAAAAGTTAGTGGCCCTAGCTATAATCCACACAGCTGTTGAGTTCCTACAATTTTTGCGATAGTAATTTTTTTAAGCTTAAACAAAAGCAGATATCACAAATTTGCATGTAAGTTTTAATTAAAATAGTTTTAGTCGTGATAGATAATTTTCAAAGCAAGATATTTTACGGTTTCGACTAGAAAGTCAATTAACAATAATGTCGTTAATTTCATAATTAGCTAAAATCATATTAATTACTGCCTTGAAAAAATCAGCCAATAGGATGATGATGATCTTAATCAAAGCTGCCCGACAGATTTTTGATAGCTGCTCTCGTTCAGGCATAGACAATTCTTACCGCTTAAAAAGTAGAAACTTGAGAGCATGGCCATAAAGGCGCGCTTAGGAAATTTTTGTATCTCTCATAGTTTTTGCGTAATGAGTCTTAAACGTCTAAATTTGCACTTTACGGTTTTAAGTACGCCACTAAAACCAACTGACATTCCAAACTGAAAAAATTCACACTATATAACAATGTTATAGGCTATGATTTAACATATATAAAACAAAAAAAATATTTTTTTTGGACTTTTAAAAAATTGCTGATATTTTTTAAATTTTCATTTCAAAATTCAACATTTTTTATTAAATACAAAATTATTATTTTTTATATATGCCAAATCATAGCCTACAACATTGTTATACACTGTTAATTTTGTAGGTTTGGTATGTCAGTTGGTTTTAGTGGCGTACTTAAAACCCTAAAGTGCAAATTTAGATGTTTACGACTCATTACGCAAAAACTATGAGATACAAAAGTTTCCTAAGAGGAAGATTTTATCACAATTTATGTCTAAAATAAGGAAAAAATATCTGGTACAAATATAAAAATAAGTAAAGATGTTGAAAACTGAGATGTGTCGCGATTGGCCCTTAGAGTAGTTCGACACCTCCTGGAAGATAAACAACTAAACGAAGGACCAGTCACGTGGTATAAGTAAGTATTAGCGAGCAGCCAATGGACAGCTGCTGTCTGCTTGAGACCAAAGGCATCCTTGGAGACCAGGCTACTCCTGTAGCGAGACGAGTATGTCTCACCGTTATTCTGCACGGTCTGTACCCAAGACCGAGGTGATAGTTCATCTCAGCGACGAGCAAGTGGTTGTTACAGCCTATCCCAAGAAACAGTGCGCTTATCTCTCTCTCTTCTGTTGGCAATATTTTATCTGGTCTTCTGTGAATCATCCTTTAGTATTTCGTACTCATAATATAGTTTCATCTTCTCTCGCTCAAAGAGTATGTTAAGAGTGTGTGGTAGAACGCCAAATTATCTACTCAAATAGACACGTTTTTGAAAGTCAGTATGGAAAAATCACAAAACAACAACCCTAGATAAGGATACTTGCCAACTTTATGAGCAAATATTATACCCAGAATGATGTATTTGATAAGCGGGAATTGTTGCGCAGCAATTAAATGCACGAAATTTCGGCGTAAGAGATTGTTTTCACAAATACGCTACTGGAGAGAATTTTTGCTTAGAAAGTTATTAAAATATATTGTCTGTTTTTTTTTTTTTTTTTTAATTTGTCTTTGAGGAAGCTATAATTTTAAACTGATGGTATTAGCGCTGAATTATGTGCCATGCCCTCTAACAACATCGTTTCACGAAAATAAAAATTTATTTATTTAATTTACTAGCTGTCAAAACAATACATTCGTCCATGGCAGACATCGCTCCTCAGGCCGAAAGCCAATACGTTAGTCAACAGGATTGCAGGAAAAAAAACTGCTTTCCCACGAAACAACTTTTATAATTACATCTGCTGCAACCACAATAGTTATTATCAGTCATTTCTTACGAGTTAAGTTCTCAGTATTCCATTAAACGGCCCTTGTAATCGATTATACGTGAAAGTAAACAACACATAAAGCTCACATCCACCGTCGTATCGTTTTACTGAAAATCGTTAGAGGCACTGGAAAATCGCGAAAATGTTTAAAATAGTCTCCAATAAACTGTATTATATTAACCGAGACACGTGTGAACAGTTTTGGGACAAATCACCCACGCTGTGTGTCCAAGCTGTGCAGTTCTAAATGGGCATGTTGTAGAGAGAAGAAATGCTACAAATAAACGATAGCCGATGTTGATACGAAACATTCAGTGTTATATACATCACGTTGGAGCCTAGCAAACAGTCTACTATTACCGCGAATTTCCAGTGTCCCTAAAAATTGTGAATAACCCCCATATCCTATTCACGGTTAAGCGCGCAATTTATAAGGCCCTGCTAAATTTTTCCTTTTAGCTCATGCCTGTCTTTCTGCTACTTGTTAATACAAACACTGTAACTAATTAATACACACTATTCATCGTCCCAAAATGCTAAAAGTCTGGGGTTGTAATAAAAAATTCTATATAAGTGGTTAAAGGTTTAAAAGTACTCGTTTTACCGTAACTAGCATATTCCAAGCAACATCGGTATTGACAGAGACTCAGAAGCGAAACTTGTCGCGTGTGCCTGCAATCTTGGAGAGCACAGTCTAGCAAAATAACGTCACGCAATGGCAACACTGCACCAGTTCATCCACCAATCAGCGCTGGGAGACGAACTTGCCGGACGCCAGCGAAACCAATAGGAAAGCGTACACAGCACATTACTCTATGCTTCACGGCTATTGGGTAGCGTATCGTAGTTCAGACACGTCCCTCATTTGACTGCACCAATAACAATGAGGCCATTGTGACGCAATACGTCTGTGATTTGTCAGCTGAACCTCAAGACAAGGGACAGTTAAAACGTCCAATCACTGACCATGAAACAGACTTGTGGATGTGAACATAAGGCATGGAAACCGAATGGTGCAAAATTCTTTTCGCCATAAAATCGTGGCTCTATCTAAGAGGCACGAGTATTTCGCGTATTCATCTGGCAACAGCGTAGACTTCTCAGAACTATACACACACTGGTCAAAGTCAAATATCCATTAGCTTGTAACCGTAACACGTGTTACCATCACGACTTGTTTTCTTATTTGTCACTGGCTTACAGTCGTTAAAGATGTGTTGAAACAGGTGTCGTCTAATCACAGGAGTGAAGTATACTATTGGCGTTCAACCTGACCTAAAATCAATACGCGAAATAATCGTACCTCTACAAATAAGTCATAAGTAGGGCCCGGTAGTTTTCGCGAAAAGATTTTTGCGGCACTTTGTTTCAGTGCCTTACGTGTGATTGGATGCCGTGACTCCCAGCGTGTGGAGGTTAAACCCGCAAATCACAAACTTGTTATGTCAAAGTTATCCATGCACTGATTGGCACAGTCAAATGAATAACAACGCTGCACAAAAACACTCTGCCAATAGCCATGAAGTTGAGCTGCAGGCGTGGACGTAAGACACTAAAACAAAGTGGGGCAAAAATCTTTCGCGAAAACTACCGGGCCCTAGTCATAAGCCAATGGAAAAAGTGACATAGCCTTATTAATCGGTCACGTGACAAGATTTAGAACATAAATAATTACTTTTTGAAATTTTAGCATTTCGTATTGCCTATTGTTAGAGACATGCATAATTCGCGTTATTTCCTGACAGCTGACTAGACTCCAAGTGACTATAGGCTCGTTCGACGTCTCCCGCTGCCCGATATTGTTGTGACTTGCCGCGGAGAATGCTTACATGGTAGAGAGTCCAATCTCCGTAAAGACGTAACACACGTAAATGACAACGCATAAAAGTTCGTGGCCAACTGAATCGCAGATTATGCTCTGTTATGTATAGGAAAGTGAAGTTTAGTCTGCTACCAAACGATAACGCGAATTTTGCATGTCTCTACCTATTGTATGGTTAACCATAGCAAACATATTTTATAATACGCTCTATAATTCGGAAATGATTCTACCCGCCATACAATTAGGTGTTTTCCCTATAGTGACAGCCGACCAGTACGGGAATTGTAACGTAATTTTCTCTGGCACGGACCAATAGGAAACATCTTTGAAAGCAGACACATTAACAGTAGCAAAAGATAAACAGCGGGCGTGTACATAGGCTATGCGGTTATATCTTGTCGCGATGGAGTGACTCTATATAAAGTGCACACGGCCCGAGTCCGTATCATGGCGCGCACTGGCACAGAATGGCTAGCTACACAGAAGCGGCATGACGTGGCGGTATCTTTGACATACGTCGGTTCTTGACTGCGAATTGCGGAACAGTTCCTTGCCAATGATCATGACCACTTTTTTCTCTGTTCATGATTATCTGAGCCACTGTATCTCCCTAGCGTTAGTTTCGTTCAACGTCCATAGTGCCATTTGTAGAAGATACCGCCTGTACGCGCTTGGTGAGTGTTTGGATCACAATACTCATTAGTGGCGAATCGTGGTCGCGTTACAAGGGAAATGGTATTTTAACATACTATACACGCTACGAGCATGTGTTATTAACATGCCGGGAGTAAATAAACAGTAGAGGTCGTGTGATTGGAGAATATGTCCAATGCCTCTCGCATACAACCAGCAGAATGTATACAGCAGAACCCCATTTTACGAACTCGGATTTAACGAAACATCGAATTAGCGAGATTTTCGTGAACAAAGACCCGGGATTCCCTATTTAACTAAATCGGATTTTACGAAACATCGATATGGCGACAAGATTTTATAAAACTATGACGTTTCGTTAAACCGAGGTTTACATGCCCCTACCAGTTAAATGATTCCCCAAACAACTCAGAGTAGAGTATTGACATAGCTAATTACCACTTCCCTCGGGACACAAGCACGCTTCGCCAATGAGTGAGAAGGAAGAAAGAGGTACTCACCATGCTTGCTGCTCGGGCTGTAGGGGTCGTAGCTGCCGCCGGACGACATGGGCGACGAGTAGCCGTTGCTGGAGGAGATGACGGTGAAGGGCCCGTGCGGGCCGGGCGACGGCGTCAGCGGCGGCACGACGGAGGACGCGCCGCCGCCGGGCGACGACGACGACAGCCAGTCGTCGGGCCGCGGCCTCTTGTTGCTGGACGCGATGCCGCCGAAGAGCGAGCCCATGCCACCGCCGCCGTTGCTGAGGCTGACGACGGGCGTGGCGGCGGCAGAGCTGGCCCCGGGACCGTCGCACGGGGACTGCACCCTCGGCTCCGCCTTCACCCCACCCCCGCCCCCACCCAGCAGGTGGTCGTCGACCACCCCGCCGCCCCGGAACAGCATCTCGTGCTTCAAGTCCATGTCCGCTGTAAGGGGGCGATCCCGCTATTACCTGCCGCCTGTCTTCATGTCCGCCCTCTCAGTCGCCCCTGCAACACAACAGTCACACCACACCTCAGGCAGTCGTCTTCGTCAGGCAATTCTGCGTATTGTTAGAGATAATGGTTTACCGCGGGAAAACTTGACTGTTTGTTGGGTTTCAACATACGTTCAGCTCACCAGAAGATTACTGGCTGTCTCTTGTAACATTTGATGCTTGTAACTGGTCTGCAGATAGCTACTCGAATCATACGTGCTGCAATTAACTACAGCGTTTTCAAGGGTATGTTGACACAAAACACTTTCGCGATATACGATCATTAGATATGATGTTTTATCGCGAAAATTTCTTACGCCAACATAGCCTTCAAAACACTGCAGTTTCTTGCATCATATGTGATTGAATGTTGACTGCCCAACACGATATAGTTGTCTACAGAAGGATCACATTCGTAAAATAATACACTAGCAGAATTCTCAATGGTTCTGTCAAATAGGGCAACAGTTATACACACATACGGTAGCCAGTAGCATAAACAAACTTTCCGAAACGCTGAACCTACGTTGGAACCTAACAAAAAGTCAAGTTTTCCCGCGGTAAATCACCATCTCTAACCATAATCTCTATACATAATACACTATTGTTATGGGGGAAAATCCGTGAGGACCATGACGCGCAAGATAGAATACAATGTCCTATGCATACTCAAGCCTCGTCTATTCGTTCACTATCTGCTATTTCAGTAACAGCTGATGGGCAAAAGGTTGGTGCTTGAGCATACACAGAACAATGAATTCTAACATGCAGGTAATTGGACTCACGAAATATTCCTCTCTCTAACAATGGTCTACAGGACACGTTATAAATTTTGCTGTGTCAGGGTAAATTACAAACATGTATCCAAATAACAACGATTCTGAAGATCGTAATACATTGAGTAAAAACAACTTATAATCACACTACACAAAACAATCAATATAACTGAATTAGATAGCACAGTTATTTTCAAACGATAGAAAATTCTATAAAACAAGACTATTACAGTAAGTGCAGGCTTGCACTAATTAAAGGTTGCAAATATCAGCTCCGTATTTTTTTTAACAGTTTCAAAAAATGATTAACATTGTAAAAAGGGTGCGATGAAAGATTCTTCTTAATAAGAGACTAAACTTTATCTATACCATTTTCAGAAAATTTTCCCCTTCAATATATCTTTGTTGAAAGTTGAATTGGTCTAAGCCAACATTTGAAAACTCCACTCTTAGTCGCTGTCCGAACAACTCGCGCCCAGACTAACCGCCTTAATACTGGAACAGTCGAGCCGCGTGGAGCGGATACACTTTTCATCGGACGTTTCTGGGTCGACGTAGCGCTGCAATGGCGTCAGTCGAAAAAAAAAATTAAATCATGAATTCCCATTGCAATATAGTTCCAAAGAAAATAAAAATAATACGAGTCTTCGTCTGAAGCATAATGGGCGAAACTTCGTGAAAAGGGTGCATTCAAGATTAATATAATTTTTGCACTGACACAATAAAAAAAAACTTTTTAGAATTTCTAACATTTTCTTTTTACGGTGAACTTGGCAACACTCTTAACAGTGAAGGCCATATTTAATTATATTTTTTCTTATCTGAATGAGATTTAAAAAATCACTACCTCACGATAGTTGAATGCAACCAAACGATTACGGTTTTCATAATACAGTACCTTGAATGTCTAAATATTCTGAAAATGGGTGAATAGGGCATACATTGCAGTGTGTGTAATTAACACAGTAAATCTTACTTCGAGCTATCTATTATCACATACATACACACACACACACCACTTATTAGTTTCAGGAATACTTAACAACTGATGAGTTAGCAAAAGCACTGGCGTTTTGATCTGTTCAGTAGCCATAGCAAAATTCTCAACAACTGAGTTTCTCCTCTACTGATCAAATTAATTCAAGTATTTGTCTGTCGATGTAGTAAACATTTTGTTGCAATGTATCACTGGCGTATTGATGGCGAAGGTATAATGGTGACCTTGAAGGCTAAAATACTTGAGGTATGCAAAACCACGTAGGAAAACGTTCCAGGTAGGCAAAAGCCTTATGTGCACACAACAGGGCACCAATTCTTGGAATCACTACAAATAACTTACGATTTTGGAACCAGTGTCTTAAATTACCGCCTGGCATAAATTTCAGAAAATATGGATATTGGCAGTGCTTTATTAAACTAATTGTATACCAAACGTGGTGGCAATTAAATTAATGGTCCCTTGATTACAGACAGCATGTAGTTTCATTCATTCATTTGCCACAAAAACACGAGAGAGAGAGAGAGAGAGAGAGAGAGAGAGAGAGAGAGAGAGAAAGACTTAATTGTTCAATCTAATTGTGTATAAAATTGTTTCCAAAAATATAAACTATCTGGCACAAATAAACATAGGCCCTAATCTATAGTGAGACGAAAATAATCAGTCCATATACAGACTCCATAAGTGCCTGATATTACAGTACATGTGATACGACCATGTAGAAAAGAACATATTCCACTTGAGAAAAATGAAGATGATATAATTCATTTCTAACAATCATTAATAAACTATGCAATACATTGAATAGGGTAAGAGGGAAAATAAAATTTTTTTTTAATACCGGAAGAAACTACATTACCTTAGTAATAGCAAGGAAGTTGAAAGAAGTTGCGCGTGTCGTACAAAACAGTTCAGCTACGAAGTCCCATTACGACCTGGCTTAAATAAGTACTTCGTGCAATCGCAATAATGAGGTCAGACAAATTTAAATAAAAAAACCCATTTCTGAGAGTCTTAACCTACATCGCTGTAAGCCACATCTTTTGAAAATCCATTAGACGATACCACTTTGGTTTATATTAATTCTGAGGCGAGTGCAGTACTTCCACACAAAAAACTGTATTCGAGTTTCACATTATCATAAATATAATGAATTTATCTGATAAGACGAACAAAATTGTTTTGGACGTTGTAGTCGTTAGGCATCCACTACCAAAAATTTATTTGCATGTGTGTGTACACACACACACCATATATACACACGTAGCCACAGAACGAAAAGCATACGAGTAATAATTAACGTGATCCGGCTCATGAACAATGACTAGGGTAATACTGGAATGTAAGGTAGGGGTAGACTACTATTTGGAATAGCCCGAAACGAATGGATAAATACATGAATTGACTTTACGTCTCGTCAACAACGAGATCACTAAAGACAGTTACACACAACTTCACACCAAAACATTACCGGTGAAGGAATCGGCCATGACCTTTATTACGAAACTAAGTATTCGCCTGGAGCGATTTCGGGAAACATGGAAAACCGAAATCAGGATGAAAAGATCCGAAAAATGGAAATGAATGCAGGTCATATGTACAACCGTCACGCGACCTCGCTCGGTAGTAAGACCAACCAGTCAACTGCAACTTCCGTCATGATTCTCACACGCGAATATCGGGGTTGAGCTAGCCGGGGATGAAACCTCATACGCCGTGGTGTAAGGGAAGAGGTCTGAATATTACAACACCAAGTGGTCCACTTGGTGATGTCTACCCCAAAGACGAGTGCACTTTTCTGACAGCCCTGCTGGCTTTACTTACGAATCCCGCTGAGCTGTGCCATTTGGTTTCCGATATTACATGATGCCATAACTGATATATTTTATTTATTTACGTCTTAAGTTTTACATGGCAAAATTAAGGCGTACGCTTTTTCTTACATTTAACCATGGTAATTATACATAGAGGTACGTAAATTTTGCAGATACATTCCAGGTCAGGTTGAACGCTAATTATGTATACTTCATTGTCATGTCTGTGACTTGCTGGCGGCTGTTACTAAACGCGTTTGACTACTGCAAGCCATTAGTAGATAAGGAAATAATGCGAAGTGCTAGCGCTTACTACCTCCTTGTACGGTTATAAGCCAATAGATAATCGATTGTGGCCAGTGCGTGTATAGGACTGACAAGTCTAGGCTGCTGCCAGATGAATCTGCGAAATTCATGTACCTCTAATTATACATAATAAAGTTATTAATAAATTAAACATATCAACATTGGCAAACTGATGAAATTTTCGTTTAGAAATGCAACTATGTCTATTTTTAGAAAATTAATTGCTTTAACAAAAAAATCTATTTTATATAAAATAAGACAAAAGAAAGGAAAATTAATCACTTAAATTCTAATATCATGTGCTCTAGTACAAACATTTTAAAGAAACAACTTCTGTTTCAAAATAAAGTAACAGGTTTAATGTAAAAGATAACTTATTAATATGATACACACCGTGTTTATACAAAGTTCATATTATTAAAAAGCACTTACATCTCCCCTTGGAATGAGATAAGAAATTAAACACACAAAACAGTGTAACATCACGTTCACTGGTTAGAAAAAATCATGGTGCCGATAAGAATGTAAATAACCCAAAAATATGCACAGTTTTCTGAGATTTTGTAAACACCTGTTAATACAATACTCATTGAGATTTTGTTTGAATGTTTGTTGCAGGGGACTTCATTATAAGAATGCACGTATTTATGGACGTACGCCACTGTTTGGATTTGTTAACAATTGTAAAACGATGATCGTGCACGCCACAAATACTACCAGGACAGTTGAACGTATAGAACAGTACCGATATACAAGATGCAGAAGTATTAAGGTTCTTACATATGTAGATTGCGTTGGTGTGTGTGAGACAAAAAAAAACGAAGGAACATTAGACGTCGGTCGGCGTATGTAACGCATTTTCCTAGTTTTTTTTTTTTTTTTTTTTTTTTTTTGCCATTTTGAGAATCTTAAAAATCTTGTTACCAAAACAAAAAGCGATCCTAATTTTTAAACTGATAGAAACGTTGTTTGAAATGTGTTTTTATTTTCATAGATGTACAAACTTAATGCACGTTGAGACGTTTCTTCCAAATATGATTACTCGTAACTCGTTGCAATGCGTTTCAAGCGCAGGTAGATAGGAACCTTAACAGAAAAGTCTTTGTCTTCCTAATCAACACATTTAAAATTGGAAATTCGGTAAAATAAAAAACACCGAATTTAAGGTTAATAAAAATACTACACAGGTTTCAATCAAAGAAGAATGCTACGTTTCAGGAGTATGTGTGTGAGTGTGTGTGTACGTATGTACGTATATATGTATGCATGTATGCATGTATGTATGTAGGTATGTATATGTATAACACACCCGTCTCCAGGCTAGAAACGCAACTAGTCAGATATACCAGGATAAGACTTCCATATTATTTCACAATAAGTGTTTTTTTTTCTGCCTGACTGTTCTGTTAGTGTATAGTTACAACTTGGCTGGATTTTCAATTCGGATTTTATTTGGCATGCTTCGTTGACTGAAACCTGTGTAGTCTGTTGTCTTATAGCCATTTGTGTATTGTCTACTGTCGTATTTGTCGAATTCTATATTAATCTCAAATTCGGTGTTTGTTTTCGTTTATGTCTAGCTAGTAGCTTGACTGAATTTCCAAATTGGAAATTCTAGATTCGGGAAGAAAAATACTTTCCTGTTAACTCATCTGCGTCCAGTACAACAGTACTTTTCTACACGTTCAACTGTTTTCTTTGTGGCTTGCACGATCGTCGTTATACAGGTTTTGTCGACAAATGATAGCAATGGTGTACGTCAATAAACCCACATATTCTTACAAACCTCATTATTTCTTACTGAAAATTATGGTTCTTTCAGGTTTTTATTAGATTCTACTGTACCTTAATACTAAATTGCTTTATGACAGTAAAATATTGTGAGATCTTTAGCGCTGGCGAAGGAGGGGTGACATGAGGTGAGTATGGAGCGGCGCTGGAATTAAGAGGCGGGGGAAACGAGAGATCCCCGAGAAATCCCTGCGACCAACGGCATCGTCCGGCACGATTCCCACATGCGAAAATCCGAGGACCGACCCCGCCGAGAATCAAACCCGGATCGCGTTGGTGGGAAGCGAATGGCCTGACCAATCAGCCACCGCGGCCGCAATAAAATATTGAATTTATTATCTGAAATGACATTTGTCAGGTAACAAGCAAAGTACACTTGTTCGCGGAATAGACAATATGGGCGGTGCTATGTTATGTTATGGCGGGGTAGGGGGTGAGCGAACTTGACACTTATGGGCGGGGTGTGGCACGCGCTGGTGTGAAGGTCGGCGCCTCGACATGCTCCAGGGAGCTCCACGGTCAGTTGGCGACCCTGCGAGGTGCGCACTTCCGCCGCGTCTGCCGCCCGCATACATTACCGTCGTGCCGCACTGTGTCTACGGCACACCTATATATAGGTGATTCGCGATAAAGTGAGAACTTTTGAAGTCCATCGTGTCTGGAATAATAATTTTTATATATTATTTATTATGACTAGAGGCATGAGTATTTCGCGTATTCATCTGGCAGTAGCGTAGACTTCATAGACCTATACAAGCACTGGCCATGGTAGAATGTCCACTGGCTTAGGCGTGTCAAAACAGATGTCATCCTGTCTCAGAAGTAATAGTGAAGTATACATTGTTGAAGTCCGACCTGACCTAGAATCAATACGCGAAATAATAATACGTTAAATTTTGAGTTTGTTTCAAACAACTAACATTGATTGGTGCACGTGTTTTGTTTACGCTAAAAGTGCCAGTAACTATAAATTATGTAAAAATAAATAAGTAACTAGGACTTCAAAGTGCTCATTCTATCCCGTACCACCTATATATGCGTCACTACGACTACTCTGCTTGCTACACAGGCGAGAAGACTTGCGCCTAGAGGCTAGGGATAGACGTGATGCGTGTAATACTTCGTCCTTACCGCTTTCGCACTTCCAGGCCTCCAACACGCAAAATACGTCCTGGAATTGGCGCATGAGCCATTTTGCAGCGTGGTACGAAAACTATACTTTTTCATGTATAACTATTAAACGTGTTTACAATGCATTTACCTACAAAAACGTAGACCCTGTCATTTTAAAAATATCGTCCGCCTATTAAAAACATGATTGCCAGCTACTCAAGAGTGGTAAGAATGGCTATTCGACATTGCTGTATCTGGGAACATACCAGCGGTAATCGTAAACAAAATGGTAAAGACCTACGTTGGCATTAACCGCATACTTACCACAAATAAAATAATAGGGTCACAGATTAAAATCCCACTGAAAAACACTTTGTACGAAAACACTACACGCTAGTTAGATACTCTGCGCTTAGAGGCGCAGCGGTGTTTAACGCAAGTATTGGAGACGACTTATCGCCTTCCCAGTTTCCGTGCCTCAAAGGGCGGGAAAACAGCTAAGGTCCAGATAACTTTTATAAGAGCGGTCAACACAAGAAATTCATAGTTTTAAATCTGTAAGTTAAAATAGAACACCAATATAAATGTGTGCACTTAGAACAATAAACAATAATAAATAAGCCGCGATCGGGACCTAGAAGCGCGCGGATAATAAGGACGACGGTTGCTCTGTCGTCACCTGCCTCATCGCAACTAAGCGCAACGGACTCGAACGGCGACAATATTCACGTCGAGAACTGAAATAGGTATAGCCAACTGTCGGACAAGTTGTGTCTCGAACCCCCGACCCACGAACCTCAAAAGCCACAATATAAAATTCTTAGAAAATTGTCTCAAATGCCGTGGACGGTTGTGTCTTAAATGCCACAAAGCAAAAGACTACGGAAATTGTCTTAAATGCCACGAGTAATTTCTAAACCTCTAACATAAACCTAACCAACCCAATGCACTTAGACGGAGTAATTGAACTTGTATTTTTCTTGTGTTTTATTGAACGGAAGGGTGTTTAGAGGCATTTGAAACCCGTTCAGGTAGACAGTGAAACCATATCGGTCACCTTTTTTTCAGAAATCGAGGGGCATTTGATAACTGTGGCTTATAAGACCCGTTGCGCTAAACTGAGGTGAAGCGAAGAGATTTCGGTCAGCGTTCATGACGCGAACATGGAGCAGAGCCGGAATGAAATGGCGGGGGAAACGTGAGATTCCCTAGAAAACCCGCCGACCAGCGGCACCTTCCGACGTGACTCCCACATGCGAAAATCCGGGGACTGACCCCGCCGGGAATCGAACCCGGATCTCCTTGGTGGGAGGCGAGTGTTCTATCCATTGTGCCGACCGCGGACATTTGTAGCAGTAAACAACGCTCGGAAACTAATAGGCACGGTCCTAGCTTCCTACCTCGATGTAAAACAATAGCTCGGAATAATTATGCGTGTTGAGCAATATATCACTCCCTTTGTCATGCATGAAGATGGACGCTATTGTTAATAATATTTTCTAGGTGAAAGTTGTCATAAGATGAGGCCCTTATTTTACGCGAAAAGATTTTTGCCCCACTTTGTTTCAGTGCCTTACGTGCACACCTGCACCTCAACTTCATGATTATTGACAAAGTGTTTTTGTGCAGAGTCATTATTCATTTGACTGAGCCAATCAGCACATGGTTAATTGTGACTGTGATTTGTGGGTTTAACCTCAAGACGCTGGGTGTTTCGGCATCCAATCACTGACCACATAGCAGAGCTGCGGGTGCGCACGTAAGGCACTCAAAGAAAGTGATGCAGAAATCTTTTCGCGAAAACTACCGGGCCCTAGTGATGGGATATTTTAACTCTCGCGAGTCTAGGGATTCTACCGGCAAATCACAGACGTGTGGTGTAGTAGGAACGTTATTGTAATTGGCTCAGTCAAATAAGATACTGATCTTCACATAGACACACTGCCAATAAACATGAAGCAGAATAGCAGATGTGCGCGAAGGCACCGAAACAAACTGGGGTAAAATTCTTTTCGCGAAAAACAAGGGTCTCTAGTCATAGGCTGTTCACGCCATAGAGAGCACAATTAAATATCGCTTGCCGAAAATATATTTATTTAGTTACATAAGGGGGATTGATCCCTGTCAGATCGGTTTTACGGTTTTTCTTATAAATCAGGGAATATACACATTGTTTTACTTTTTTCACACTGACAAGGCATAATTTATTGTTTCATTAACTTTTTGGAATCCATATGGCATTGTTTCTGTTAATGTTGCAGTCTCTGTAGTCGCTCCCGTAAATAAAGCAATTTTTCCTTTTCAGCTGTTTCCCGTTGCAAAACAATGAATATATTACGGTTCCAGCAATTACAGAAAATCGATTTAGTTTGCATCTATGCCTTGTCGCGACAAAATTTGTGATACATCGACTGGAACAGAAGTTATCGAGAATAAACGGATAAATCCAAGGTGGTAGGGATCAATACTCCTAAAGGTGGCTGCCTGGCATGGTCACCGAGGCGTGTGCAGAGCTTCGGCCGTTACGAGATTACTCAAAAACTGTTCATCGCACGTGAGTAATGTCTGCTTAGGAATAACATTTAAAGAACGTTACACGTGTGTATATCCATTCCAAGTTCACTACTGCACATTAAAGCATATTTTCTAGCGGGCGAAAATGGGAATTTTTGTTGTTTTTTTTCGGTGTGTAAATCTTCGCGCAGGATATTAGGCGTGTACAATACACATTTGTCTATAATAACACGACATAAAGTAATAGGGTCACCAGTGTAAGTCTCATTCAGGCGCGTTGTCGGCGAGAAGACTACACACCAGTTCTGTGACTTGCGCCTAGAGGTTATGGGAAGGCGTTATGTGCGTGATGTCTCGTCCTTACCGCTTACACACGTATAGGACTAGAATGCACAAAATACATTCACCCAGGCAGTCACCTTAGCGTTTAGTTGATATGGCTGGTTCGACTGGTAAGGAAATGTGAACGGACTATAGTTAGGAACCACCGCAGCGTTCGTTACATAATATAACGACACACATTTTTTTTTTCAAACCTTACTTCAGTTTGTAAATTAGTCGGCACAATGTCGTCACAAACATCTGCTCCCGTACGCACTGCTACTTCTAGAACATTCACGACGTGGAAGCGAACCGCCGCGCCTGCCATCAACAGCCACTTAGCGAGACTTCAAAAACTGAATAAGAGTGTCCTTGAAATTCCCCGTTCCCGAGCCGGTGAAACGAATCCCTTTCCTTGGCTGTTAGCCCGGCCTTGGAAGCCCGGCCCGAAAAATCATTTCACTTCCTTGTGCGGAGAGAAAGAGTAATTTTCCGTCGTGACCAGGCAAGATTCGGTCGTTTCAGGTCCGCGGCACGACCGTAAGTCTAACTGCGCCGCAGTTAACTTGAGCGCCGCGACGATGCCTCTAAGCGGGCCCGGTGCAATATAGCTTTTATCTACGTCACTGTCTTTGAAATACTCGTCTGGACATTACCATCAAGGAAGAGTTTTAGATAAAGATTGACATCTACCGACCTACGCCATTGCCCAGCACGATGCCCGCATGCGAAAATTCGGACCGCCCCCACCAGGAATCAAGCCCGGATCAAATTGGTGAGAGGCGAGTGTCTAAGCAGAGTGCGCCAACAGGAGTCCCGTCTTGGACGCGATCTCATTACTCATAATTCCATTTAAGGCCATTAAACATCATTTCTACTACTTTTACAGTAATTCTTTATTTATTCCTAAACGGGAGCAGATATCGAAAAACTGTTGCACAGTTTTGCTCCAAATTGATTTTAGTATTTAGACTAATTTTTTCAAGACCAAAAGTTGTATAGATTTCGTTAATTAGTTCATTAATGACTGTCCTCAATTGCATAATTATCTGAAACCATTGCGTATTATGTATCGAAAAAAAATTAGTTAACATGGTATACACTGTTTTGAACAAAACTATGCAACAGTTTTTGGATATCTGCTATCATTTAGGATATACAAATTATTGTCGGTAAATAAGTATAAATGATGGATCATGGCATTAAGTGGCGCAAATCAGTTATACGGACACGGTGCCTATTTTTTATCTCAAGTATATAGACTTGATCTTCTATCGCCGTGGTTTAGGGATTTACTCCGTGAAACAGCTTCTGTTATCTTCGTAATCAGGCTCTGTCTTTGCTCGACCGCCAGTCTGAGAGATTTTGGTCAGCGCTTAACATCGAGGTCTTTAGCGCTAGTGAAAGGTGATATGAGATGAATATGGAGCAGCGCCGGAATGAAAGGACGCGGGAAACAGGACATCCCCGAGAAAACCAGTCAACCGAAGTCGTCGTCCGGCACGATTCCCACATGCAAAAATCCAGGGAAGCGGACGATCTGATCATTCGGCCACCGCGGCCTCGCCGGGCCTAGTAATCCTCTACACTTATAGGTTTGTTTAGATTAGGAAACGTTAAATCTACTACAGGTTACGAATATAATTGAATATCTCATGCACGTGTTTAATAAAAGGACCGCTAGTTACGTTGGAGTCTGTAAGGAGACAAATAAAATGCGAGATGGTCACAATTAACTAACTTCTTCTAGGCTTGAGTAAAGAGAACAATCACTTGTTTAAATATTTTACTGGAAAACAAAATCATCTGACAATTTGAATTTCATTCGCAAAAATATCACTATGGCAGTCACGAAAGCTCTGTAAATGTAAATTTATTTTTTAACACAAAATTACAATAACTTATTTGACCCTTTACCGACCCCATAGCAACCTAGCGGTGGAACTGGTCCCTTGTCCAACTGGCAACACTGAGCTTCTTAGCTTGTTAACCTTACTTTAGGATACGTTAGGTAAAGGTGAAGTGAAGAGCCGGACGCAGTCTACTGAAGTAGATAATACAGGTTGAGTCGTTAATACATGCTAACTAGGCGGAAGTGTAATCCTGAGAACAAACATACATCCAATATTGGGTTTAATGTGATACACGAAGGCATATGACCGCAAAAGGTGCATTTCTAAACCGTGACAATGCACGATAATATGACAAGCGAATGTCATAAAAAGAAATTTCGTACACAGGTCAATTATGTCAAGACAAGTAACCACAAAGAAGTACCCCTAATGTTACGAAAGTAGACCTCTTCATACCTTGAATAGGAGATGGTTACCCCTTATTGCCTAGAATTTTGTGCAATGCGCTATAGCAATTTGACATAATATGCAAGTACTCATGCAAAATAAATAACGCCTTGGAAATAAGTTCTAATCCTGACAGTTTCCACTTAAATATAATGTTCTTTTGGATGTCGAATATGAATGCCTGGGAGGAGGCAGTCTGAAACACTGTCGTGCATGTCGTGCCAGTTTCTTAATGCCATTTTCTTGTAATTTTGTGGTGCAGTTATATATTTTCAACCTCCACCTTTGAGACTGTCTTACCACCCTCATGAATCCATATAGTTCAGGTCTAATGTTGCAGGGGGCCAGGGTGGTCGAGGGGTCAGACCTCTCGCCTCCCACCTAGGCGATCCGGGTTCGATTCCCGGTGTGGTCGGTCCCCAGATTTTCGAATGTGGGAATCGTGCCGGACGATGCCGTTGGTCGGCGGGTTTTCTCGGGGTTCTCCCGTTTCCCCCGCACCTTCATTCCGGCGCTGCTCCATACTCACCTCATGTCACCCCTCAACGGCGCTGAAGACCTCGATGATAAGCACTGACCAAAATCTCTCACTCACTCTAATGTTGCACACATGTTTCCCTTATTATTTGTACCGTACAGCCGAAACGGTTTAATCGTGTTACGTTCCTAGACGGAAGTTACAAGGCCGTGCTATCATAGTTGCTGACAGCAGCTGAGACTACCTTATGGCTGCTAGGGCTAGAAACCGACGAGTGCCGTAGTCACATCTGTGTTGCAGGATATCGGCGTCTTGGTTGAAGGCTGTAATTCTTGCTGAATCTTCTGGCGTACAGGGACATGAGGCAACCTCACTAAAAACAGACGACACGGCAAATAATAGCGGCGGCGGAAAAATGCTACGTTGTTGTCATCACAAAGATATATTAAAAGGATAATGTCCGGTACGCAAGAGTTCAGTAATACAATAATGACTATCAACTTGTCTGAAGTAGGAAGTGCTTTCACCACGTATGGCAGACGTCATGTTACCAACTGGCAATTTCACACAGATGAGAAAAAAAAAAGGATTGTTGAAGGTATCTTTCTGTTCAAATACGGACAGCATACTCAGAGTTATTGTTGGTACTGCCTACACTTTTCCCACAATATTACGAACTGTAGAATAACCAATCTCTTATGTAAAAGAAGCAGAGAAAGCACTTTCCTTCTTCCGTAGAACATAATGCTACACCAACATTAATAATGTTCTAGGAACAAACAAACAGGACTTCTGTCATTTTAACAGTATCTAACACACTTTTATTCTGTGTATTACTAAGTGTTCCACTTAGTTCCGTTATTCATATCGTCGCTGTCAGAAAGAACGAGGAACGCAGCCATCCTGATACAAAGTTTCTTTAACGTACAGTATGTTAAAGGACATTTTTGTGGAAATATATTATTATTATTCCACAGAAATTCCTGCCGTATTTTTTGGAGGAAGGATTGCTCACGGTCACTACGGACGACTGATTTCCTCTCACCACTTACCTCAGCGCCTCTAAAAGTGCAACGTTCTAAATTGGAACACAATTTGCTTGACTGACTGCCGGTTGTGTAAACTTAACAGTCCAGCTGTCATGCCTACAGCCACTGACTTCTTGTGAGAAGAATTTCCCAACAAATTGTTTCAATGTTTTACGTGCAAATCTGCAGGTTCAAGGTCAGTGATAGGATGTTTCAAACTCTCAGCTTTTTACGGTTCTACCCGCAAATCACAGACGTGTGGTGTTGCAGTAGCCTCATTCTCATTGGCGCAGTCAATTCTGCTCAAATAAACGCTGCTAATAACCCCGCCAAAACAGTATAACACATAAACTACATAAGTACTTTGGACATACGTCATCGCAGCAAATGTTGTGTCACCGAAAACTGGAGAATATACAGAAACAAACAGACAAGTAAACAAACAAAAATAATTTGTTTGCCACTGGCAAACAAAGGTAAACATACACAATTCCACAAGGAATTCAGTCAGTGATTTACAAGAAAATAACACAAACGAGCACCCAAGCACTAAAAAATTAACCAAATAAAAAATTAATAACTCAGATTATTCCAGAAAAGGAATGCCATCAGTAAATGCGAAACAACACATAAAAAAATTACAGCTAAAAACAGACAAAACAAAACGAACGACAAAAAAACTGGATGTAGACGACACAGCAGAAACACAGACACCTTGGGAAAGCGAAAGAAAAAACAAAAAACACAGTAACTATGGACAGTAAGACAAATAAGAAAAACAGACGAACACAATGTTCTCCTTGCGACAAAACAAGTACCTAACATGTGTGTGCAAAATTATTTTTTAAAAAAGTTAGCTGCTCTAGTCATGCCTATACTACAGCACACGGTAAATTCAATTTCTGCTACACAGCAATAGACATTTTCAGACATTTTTTTCCTTCTCAGATATTAATAAAACAATACTGTGCATAAAGCCAAACTTAAACATATTACATCAATCGCAAGGTTTTAATGAAACATTCATACAGCCCTTGACAAGAGAAAAATGTTTGGAAAATTGTCTTTCGTCAATCCAAAGCCACAAAATTAACGAAAGTATGTTATGAATGATAAATTTAAACTATTATGCAAGTAATTTTCTACATTCTATTGTAGCTGATGTGCAAAAAATAACTGATCTAAAACGTATGGCACAAAGTAAATTAAACCAAAATGGCGGTAGACGTTCCAAGTTAGCAGCATACTAGTGCCCGAGTTACACACGAGCTAGGAACAGCCGCTTATGAACGGTGTCTCCTCGGGCCACAACTGACAAGAGAGCAGCGGTGTGAGCAAGCCAAGGTCAGTCTGTAGCACTGCCGTACACGTCTGGACACTGGCCTATTTGCTAACGTATTTGATTGGCTCCCTTGTTGATTGATAGTTGGTGGTATTGCCGCTGGCGCGCTGCTTTCCAAGTGGTCGGAGTTTTGCACGTAAACTTGGAAATATGCAAGTTTTCGGTCAAACATTAACAAGGTGTTGCAAATAATTAATATTTTTCTATATTTGTGTTTACCAATGGTGAAAGAAGCATTAATTTCAGTCAGCATTTTCTGCAATCGGAAGACCACCACGGCGTGGCTTTCCAACAAGTGAACGTCAATAACTCATATCTACACCATGCTAAATCCCCGACCACTGTAAATCAGCGCGCCAGTGGTTAAATTATCAACTAACAGTCAACAAAGGGGTCGAGTTTTCAGACGAGTGTCCAGACCTGTTCTTCCAAGGCCGTGAAGGCTGGCTCGCACGAACTCTCGCGATAATGTCTATGAGGCGGGAACCTTTCACCGGCAATGTGCAATTACGAATAATGGTTAATTTCTAGCGCTCCCGTTCGGTAACCCTGCCCGAGGGCTCTCTAGAGAGTAATGAATAGCAAATCAAGTTTTAAACGTGTAATAGGGATATAATCACCGTCGTGTATTTTTAATAATTGTAACGAGAAGGAAGCTGCGCCGTTGGTTGAGACAATGTTTCCTGGAAACCAATTAACTTTCATTAAATATTATTTTAATGTAGTGACTAAGAAGTGAGAAATGAAGGCAAGCCACAGTAAAACAGGATAAAAAAAAAACCTTCTAGAGGTCGTTGGAGTAGAGAGGAGAGGTCTTAGAACGATCGTACGGATAATGAGAGTACGGAGCAATGTTGGAATCCAAGCGGCGTGAAAGCATCGTCCGCCATGTTTCCTACTTGCGAAACCGAGCGAGGTGGCGCAACGGTAATTCGCTGGGATCGCACTCGCGTGGACTCGGGTTTGATCTCCAAGCTCTGGCAATCCTGACTTCGGTTTACCATGGTTAAGGTTAATTCTACTACAGGTTAGAAAGAAAATACGTTTTCTTATGGGAGAGCTTTGCACAGGGAAAATTTCTGCCACTAGTTTCGCTTCAATCGCTAAGAGACTAGATAAATAAGAAACCGTAGTAAAATTAAATTTATATAAACTTAAAAATTATATTAGTCATTTAATTTAATTTTAAAATGAAAAGAAACCGATTTCGCATTTTAAATTATCAACTTAATGTAACTTAAAATTCAGGAAAGCTCTGTGATTGGTCAGTTTGGTGCACTAGCGATACCAGCGCTCAAGTGGCAGAAATTTTCCCTGTGCCAAACTTATAACATTGATCTTTCTAACCTGTAGTAGAATTAACCTTAACCATGGTCCAAAATGTTGGTCAAGAAGGGTGGTGCGCGCCATGTCTGGCCAGGCGAGAAAAGCGTGTATCATAGTGATCTTAGAATCTATCCTGACGAGACCGCACATTCATGCGGTAGAGTAAAAATCCACACGCGCGACGTACTTTCCGTCGCAGCAAGGGCTGAGTAGGTTGGTTGCCACTGGATGACTTAAGGCTCGGTTTCAGTCGCCATATTGAATTTTATTAATTTTCGCTGTCTTGGAATTCTGAGAATAAAAATTTTAATCGGCGATTATACCGCAAATTCTATCAACTTTGTCCTATAGTACTGACATGGCAATAGTGCTAGTAATGTATAGTTAGGGCGCAATATGTCGGGCAAACTATGAATATAAAAAATTTTGCCACACAGATTGCGGCGTAGTTATAAGTTAACAGATAAATCGCAAGGCCAGCACTGTAGCGAGGTGTATAGAAGAATTTGAGGTATAATCGCATATTTAACATATTTCTTCTTAGAATTAAAAAAAAAATCAATATGGCGACTGAAATCTGGCCTCCTGATTATATTGGTTGATTTCGTGGTGGCATTGACTAAAGTGGCATGCTGGGGCTTGCAGTTAAATGCTTCTTCCGAAGACGGGCCTACACTATGACTACATGCAATGTTTTCTGGGTAAAATATTTGTGCAGCAAGTAGTTTCAATGTGTTACGTGTACACCTGCAGATCTGCTTCTAGTCCAGTGATTGTATGTTGTTAACTGTCAACATATTGAGCTTCTACCTGCTAACAACATACTTGTAGTGTCGCTGTGATCTTGTTCCTATATGGCACAGTCAAATAAGCGACACCTCTGCTCAAGTACAGTCTGACAATAACCATGAAGCACAGTTGCAGGTGTACAAGTAACGCATTGAAACAAAGTGGTGCAGAATTCTTTTCACCAAAAATCACTGACTCGTAACTATGAAAGTCGGTACAGCTGTTGAACTGTCCTCTGAAGACCTACAGTTGGCTGACAGCAGCTTCTCCAACAAACTTTCGGATGTTCTAAGATAATACGGATATGAGTGTCCAACTGTACCAGACTTTGGTCTGATGAGCATTTCATTTTTTCGACCATGAAGTTTTGCTGCCGTTAAACTTAAATACACCACTGTCCGTCAACATATTTTGAAATGTAAAACTGTTATTGCTACGAGCTTAATATTTTTTAAAGGAAATAATTAAGTAATTTACACATTGCGCTGCAAAAAAATTAGAATAGTCGAGCTATGAGGTTCTACAAGGGCGGGAGGTAGCGAGAACACCCCGAGAAAACACGTCGGTCAATGACAACGTCCGCCATGTCTCCAAAATTCAAAAGTTCGGGTCGTATGACGTACACTGTAACAATCTTCCTAAATAACATTGGAAGTAATAAACCCATATACAGTATGAGACAGACTCTTGCCATGCTTCAGCTCGTACATAGAGCATATGATCAGCATTGTTACTACACAAGTCTGGTAACATCAATATACATTTTACTGACTCCTAGATACACAGGAACGATACCATTGATGTATGGGAAACTATTTTACCATACATACTTTCTTAACATATTCATACATCTGTGTGCTAAATTGAGGAGTTGGCTGGAATAAAGGCCCTAGTAAGAAAATTGCATTGTGAGATAATGACATGTATATATATGTATATATATATATATATATATATATATATATATATATATATATATATATATATTGGAGGAATTATTTATTTTATTTCACGTTTCTTCCTCATTATTTTCTCTTAATTCCAATAAGTAATATATATTTACATTACACAAATTAATAGTATAATGGTACTATCACAGGTCAAGACAAAAATTCATTACTTGGTGTAGAATTTAGATATTGGTTCAAAATGTGTAGGTGTCTTCTATGGACATAATAGAACAAAACAAGATAAATTGTTTGATTGAAGAAAGGCCTTAGCTTACTACATACTTTATTCCGGCCAACTCCTCACTTTACAAATAATTTTGGCAGTATAGTAGCGGCCAGTCTGGCTAGTATGAACACATGAACTACAGAACGGACCACATACTAGCCTACTTCCACCATCACGTGGCACTAATTGCGCGCAAGACTAGCAATCCCCTGAATAAATTACGTTATGACCACTACATGGCTGAACCTACATCTTATCTCGGCAGTTAAATACGGCGCCAGAAGGCAACTTTCAACTTCGCAATCACACACTAGCGAGATACTTTCACCATAAACATTAGCTCCACTAGGCCGCATTCATTCGTCGACGTATTAAGATAGCTTTCTGTACAATGTCGATAAAACATATATGAACACTTTCACTCACTATACAATCGCCACATTATTTGTTGTATCGACGACCTGACAATACACTACTCAAAATTCTCGGAATTACACTTCGCGGCGATATTACAACATAAAGCAATAGTTAGCCTTTATCTTTGAACTATTTCACAATGGCTGAGTATAATGACCATTGGAACCAGGGAATTAACTTTCCATTGACTGCGATATTGAGCACATACCTACTCTAAGATGTGGAACAAGCAATATAAAAATCACTAATTACATATTAATTACCAAGCATCATACACTTCATAGGGCCATACAAACTGGAAAACATAGCTGCAGTAGTTGTGACACAATAAAATGAGTAAATAATTACATATTTCTTCAAAGCTCTTTTAAAAATACTAATTTAGTCATCATACAATAACCTAACATACTGCATAGATTTAATTCAATATTATAATTTTTTAGTATAATAACACATTACACACGGGTAGCCGACTAAAAATTTATTTTTACATATACTTATGTATGGAATGACTCAACATAATTACTATTTTTCCTTTACGTACAACAATCAGAAACAAGTCTACATACATGCCAACGATAAGATTTGTAATTTGTTGTATTGGATTACTTGTTTTTAAAATTAAAAATTATTATTGTCTGTTGGATTCAGATGGGTGTGTCCATTACATGCAAATTTGGACTTCAACATGTCGTTAAGGAATACTACGCAAGCTAAAAATTTTCCATTGGAGGATAGAGAACAATATACTGCTCACAAGTAACGTCTAGAAGACCAAATTATTTCGTACAAATTATGAATGTTATACATTTGTAAGGTCTAGAGGGATACTACGGATCATTTTGTGTGTATATATATATATGTATATATATATAATACAATATATGATTAACAATTGGTGCCTTTCGATAGCTGAGTAAGGAAAAAAAATCACGATCAACCATCTTCTGACACCCACTGCAAGCACCCGCACATTTATCTGGAGAAAAAAATCGCCATAAAAAGTATGTTTTATAGTGAAGTGACAGGGTAAAATTAACACAAACAGCTTTTGATCCGAGGGCTATGACGAACCAAAACGGTCTTTGATTGGCGGGCGTGTTCAAAACAAAATTATTTTTAATGACTCTGCTCTGTCCTCTCTCTACATATATATAATAACAACAATAGTAATGATTTAATAATTATTAAGCTTAACTTTGATGCATTTATTTGAAAATTACTGTTGATAAAAACAATAACTATAATAATAAAATAATAGAATTAAATACACATATATAAAATGATAAATTTTATTACATTACCACAGGCTACGTCGTGACATTTTGTTAAGACCACAGAACAGACCGATAATGCCAACTATTATTATTAACACAAAAACCCCTGTTCTCAAACATAATATCACCCTGCACAATGAAAATTCATATTATTAATCCATAACAGCAGATTGATTGGCCACAGACAATGAAATATCTGGGTTTGCCATAGAGCCATTGCGAATCCTGGGCTAAAATGGAGACGTAAATGTTAGTGTACGATGACATTTTATTTTCACAGTGTGGCAACATAGCACTGGCTTGCGCTCCACAGATATCTTATTTATTTTACTACTACTGTTCTGACCTGTGTATTATTGGTCCAGGTTAAAATCCCGCCCAGTCCAAACATGATTCTATGGTTACTTGACTTAACATATTATGAAATAATACCTGATCGTGGTGCGCAAGAGGGGACTATCTCGGGGCAGTGGTACCACATTGCGCACATAAAATGCCGTCGTGCATTTTGCCACTAACATTTTCATCTCCAATATAGCCCAGGATTCACGTGGCGTGCTTATTAGGCGTTTGTTTCTGGACAGCCTGTGTGTGTGTGTGTATGTATGTATATATATATATATAATTGCAACGCCCACTGGTGGTGTCCCAAGAAAACCCCCGAAAAAAACCTTCAGTCAGGACACCACCAAGGATGGCGCGCGAAAGTCTGTCACATAGCGATGACAGTTACGTCAGGAAAAGGCCTACAAGGACTAAAATCTCCTTGTTGCATTAAGGCTACGCTACAATTGATTTAGCACAGAATATAGCACACGCACAGGAATTCCAAAGCACTGTTTCCAAATGCCACACGCTACAATGCGCGCACAGAAAGTTTGGTGAAAAGTAAAATTTTTCTGTGCGCCGTGCGCAGCCAATCAGACATGGATACCACCGTGTCCAAAAAAAATTAACACGGATGAAAATAGAAACTAATTTGACTAACATTTGTAAAAATTCGCGCCGAAGTTAGTGGTTTGATTAGTTCGGAATGATTTAGTTTTAAAGTTTATAACAGTTACTACAATTTTTTTAAAAAATAAGTTCACTCGATTTTGTATAATAAAATAAACAAAAAAGTTATTTACGAAAGGAGGTAACAATAAAAACATTCAGAATCAGTGATACCAACACACACATGTATTATTTACCAAAGTAGTTTGTTTTCATTTTAACATCTGCTGTTTCTGTGCGCGTGCTGTTTCAATTGTAGTTTGCAGCTCTGTGCTGTGTGCGTGTTCTGTCTCTGTGCGTGTGCTGTTTTCTGTGATAAATCAATTGTATCGGATACTTTACAGAAGGGGGGGGGGAATAGAATAAATTGAGGACAGCATTACTCACAATCACCATCTACGGAAAGACCTAAATGCTTTAAATTCAATTACCCATAAATTATTACAATAAATGCTTACAAACAAGTTTCTGCAGAAGAAATATAACATTAACACCATTGCCAAACAAATAGCAATATGAAAACGTTAGGAGAAAATAATTACATACAATACTTTGGTTAGCCAAGTGAAAGCATACAAAATAATTTCAAACACTATATACATAATTTCTGATGCCATGACTACTACAACAATAATACGCTTGTTCTAGAAACATACTTTCACTATCTCAGACTATTTCAAAAGAGTTCAAGAATACGTCTACCCTACATGTATCAGTAATACAATACAATACATTTAAATAGTTTTCAAATCCATCAACTTAACTTGTGCAGAGTAGCATCATGACGCCCCAAGAATCCGAGTCTGTCAGTCGGACCACTGGGACGCTTATTTTTGGGGGAAAATTAACTCCTTCCCTTAAATATCACCGTCCAATAATATTTAACATTACGTAATATTAGCGTAACAAACGTCCTCTATACTGCGGTGGCGCTATCTACAATAAACAGTTCTGCCAACCTCATTAAAACATAAATTCAGAAAGTTCTCGACGAGAGACAGCCCATGTGACTTCCAAAACGCAATCACGATGTCACTGACGTCACAGCTGACGTAGGTAGCAGCACAGCTGGCTTCCTTCTTCTTACTTGAACGTGTGTCTAAAAGTTCTTCTGTAACTGCCGTCGGTGACGGTTCCGTATATTTCACGCATAGTGCTGGTGCGGCATCCCATTTGATTGCGAGTTTACTCTCTTTCGATGTCCTCATTTGCCTGGCTGTGTATTCTTCTGGATCCTGAGGCAATTTTTGTTTGTGCTGTTTTGTGTAATGTAACGATTTCTTGTACATTTTCGACTGTACGTACTGCGTACAGAGTTAAATTGCGTTTTTGGCTGTACGGTTCAATTCCAAGGCCAGGGGCTGTGCCCCACAACGAGAGGAGGAAAAGAAAGAACGTGTGTCGTGGCAGCAGGCAGCTGTGCGAGTCGGAGAGAAACTTCGGTTAAATTGCCAAACGCAACTTTAGACAACTTGAGCAGCTTAGTCATAGTTGAGGGGTCACGGTTTATATTCAATTCGTGCGTGCGTGGAACAGCAACAGAGCAAGAAAGTTCGTCGACGTCTTCAGCTAAGGTAAGCGAAAGTAGCAAGTCCATTTAACCAAGGTCGGGTTGGTAGCAATGTTCAAAACAAGAGACGTGACCGTCTCAATATATACACACACACACACACACAACCTCGTAGGCTACTATAGAACAATAGAGCAGATAATGTTAATAGAGAGCATTAATCACCAATGTCAAAAGTGAAGAGATTTAAATTTCTTACTTGTCGCCATATTGGCACTTTTAAAAACAATGACGGAAAAATTCTTCACGTATCCTACTCGCTAAAAGTGCGCCCTTGTGAAAGCTGTACCGTAGGCACAGGCCTAGTGTAAAATCAGGCCCTGGCGGTGACGATTACCAACCTAAACACCCGAAATGTTAACTGCTGTTTACATACTCGTTTATGTTTGCCCGTCAAAGACTCTCATTAAGACGAGTCGCCGACAGAGAGACAGATGCCAGTTCACAACCAGAGGCGGCGATGTTGATCGAGCAAGGGTCGGCCATATTTTCCGCCCGTTCTACAAACACCTATCACGTTCCCTGTGTTCTAATGCGACGCTTGTAAGTTGTTCGCAGTAAACTGAGCAGTTTAGAAGAAGACTGTTTTGGCAAGAACAATTATCAAAGAAGGATATTATTGTGGCATTTCTTACCATCAAACTTCCTGGCTAAGTTAACAGTATCCACCTCATAGGGGTTCGTTATTTAAGTGCGCAGGCTCTTGAATCCGTTGTCTATACAGGGTGAGTCGGGAGGAAAGGTACATGCTTTGAGGGGTGATAGTACTGGTGATTCTGCACAAAATGTTTATAATAAACATATGCCCATTTCTAAACCATTTCAGAGAAACCGAATGAAAACAACAAGGAACGGGAAATGTACAGGTGACGGTAAATCACGATACTCTTATCGTATGTTTTGTTTAATTGTGTACGTTTCCTCACAAAACATGTTCAAACACTCCACCACCAACTTCAATGCATTTTGCTGCTCTGATAGACATCTGTTGTGTTGCTGATCTGAGCTCTTTAGTGCATTGCTTTACTTGAGCCGAAGCATGGTAAACTCGAGCGAGAAGTTCCTCTCTTGTGTCCACCCTGCACGTGTAAACTTCGCTTTTAAGCCAACCCCACACACAGTAATCCAATGGGGTACGATCAGGTGACCTCGGTGGCCAAGCAATGACTCCATGGCGACCGATCCAACGCCCAGGATACGTTTCGTTGAGGTACTGTGTCACTGGCCGTACAGAATGTGCAGGAGCTCCGTCTTGCTGAAAGTACATACGAGCTCTTGTTGCCAAAGGGATATCCTCCAAATATTTTGGTAACACGTTTAGAAGAAAATCAAGATACCGTACTCATTAAGACGATTATCTAAAACTACTGGACCGATGAGTTGGTCATCAATAATACCGCACCACACGTTAACTGAGAAACGTCGTTGAAAATTCCTTTCTACAGCAGGGTGTAGATTTTTGTCTGCCCATAAGTGAGAGTTGCGTGTGTTGTTGATTCCGTTGCGGGTAAATGTTGACTCATCAGTGAACAAAATACGTGGAATTAATTGATCATTGGCAACGATCCACTGACAGAATTCTTGCCGGACATTATCTTCTTCATGCAGATGCTGTACACTCTACCGATGATATGGATACAGACCCTGCTCGTGTACTGTGCGTATCACTCTTGTTTGTGGAATATGAAGTTGAGCAGTAATTCGTCTCGAGCTAGTTGTTGGGCTGCGTTCTAGTACCTGAAGAATGTTCTCAACTTCATTAAGAGCTTGTTGTACTGGACGTTCGGATACAACATTTACGCTGGGAAGCGTACCACGGTCACGCAATCCTGCAACAACCTGCTATCTGGAACTCTGCGATTAGGAAATCGTCGTTCGTACTCACGAACAGTGGCTCTGGAATTCCCATCGGAGAAACCGTAGACAAACATAATGTCAGTATACTCTGCATGTGTGAAGACCTGTGGCATTTTGACTACACTGAACTGTATTCACTGTACACGTAACAACACTGTAGTTCCCAATACTAGGGCAAGCACTGTAGGACTGAGACTGAGGTAACTGCACCATGCTTAGAGCGCCACCGTGTGGAAATGTACAAAATTACACACAACATAAGATAACAATAGCGTGATTTACCGTCACCTGCACTTATCCCGTTCCTTGTTGTTTTCATTCGGTTTCTCTGAAACGGTTTAAGAAATGGGCATATGTTTATCAGAAACATTTTATTCAGAATCACCAGTACTATCACCCCTCAAAGCATGCACCTTTCCTCCCGACTCACCCTCTATAGGTTCTATCTAGGCTTCTGGGTTATAGCCGTGTGTTTGGGACGACGACGTAGCTACAACGTGGAAACCTAGAGCCTACGTGTAAGGTAATGTTATCCAAGCAACACTTAAACTGCTGCTGGTATTTAATGTAATTCAAATTTAACTCGGAGATTGTCATGTACCATGCTGCAAGAATTATTTGTTTTACGGTGTTTTTTCTGCGACTCAGCAATATTCGCTATAAATGGCAAACGATCTTGAAAATAGTTAAGTATAAAAACAGTTCATTTTCGCTGCCTTGTAAGTATCATCCAGACACAGGGAGTTGCTTCTCCAAAGCCCTGGAAAGAACAAGGATAGTGAATTACATGTTAAATTATATTACGTATGGCTCAGAATCTGCCGACTTTGTTGTTCATATCGGTACAACCCACGCTGCAGTAGTAGTTTATTATTTTGCACTCTGTGAGGAAATAATTATTTTCATTCTCAAAAACACTAGAAGAAAACACCTACTCATAATTTTTTCCCATGTTTTTATTCCTGTATTAGTACTTTCCTCTTCTCAAAGCAGGATATTATTTTAGTCCGAAAGCGATATCGTGAAAGGCCACTGAGAACCTCCAAATGTAATTTAACATGTAAATAATCCATATCTTCGATCTCTTCCGTAGTAGACAGCAGCCTTAACGTTTCTCGAAGAGTTATAAGCGCACGGGAAATCCGCCCACAACTACATCGCCTTTCGTGACGAGGTTGCTGCAGGGAAATAGCTAAGGTCACTCGACGGGAGATCGTTCCACGGAGAGCAAAACATCTGTCACAGCATCCCAAGGTCGTCGCCGACTTACACCCCCCCCCCCCTCAATCAAGCAACCCCGGCGGCCAAGACCGAGACACTGGCAAGATCAAGGTAAGCGATCAGTCGTGGGGAACGGCATTAATTCCAGCGCGTGTACCAGGATCAAGGACAACCATCACGATGATGAACACAGCACGCCGCAGAGACAGGAATTTACTGTTTCGTGTCGCCTACGTTGTTCACTTCTCGCTTACGAACAGCTCTTTGTCAGGAGGTGCGGTCTGCCCAAACACTTCTCACTAGCAACCTCCAGAACTACTAACGCCATAAATATTAGTCTAAGCTGAGCATATTGACTGAAGAAAGTCAGTTTTGGAAATGGGCGATCTAAAAGAACACTTTGCCAACTTATTTTGCCGGAATGAAGAATATTTTATTATTGCTGACACCGAAATTTCGTTCATCTAATTGCCGTGCAGGAAACTGCACCAAAAGAATGTGTTACCTAAACAAAATATTTGTTTACATATTCGGTGAAACTATTATCTATTTATACACTGACTTCCTAAAACATTAAGGATTCATTATACTGATTCTGAAGTTAATTTACGAATAATGTACCCCTTAAATGGAATCTATAAAGTAATGCAAGAAAACGTTTTCGCAATCGGTAATAAACTGCTACCAAGAATTCTGAAGGACATGGGATTGGTCTACGGTGCGAGTATCCTAATTTCGGTTCTTTGTTATTTGTCACCGACGGTTATCCTGATTTCGATTTTCCACCGTTATCTGACATAACTGCAAACAATTACTTGGATGGTTCCCTATCCCTAAGTCTGCCAGCTGTTTATCCCTTGTGTTTCTAATGGCCTCACTATAACCAGACGTCTAGTATTATTAACTAACTAACCACACTACTTAAACACATCGCTGAAAAATACCTACATTTACGCGTAATTTTAATTAGTGACAGGCACTGATTACTATCTTTTCAATTTCTTTTTGCTAGGAGTTTCTTGAAAATAAATAAGACAAGGCGTTTAATCTAAACCTGTTACAAGTTTTGTAAACTATGCAGTTTTTTAAATTTGCACGCCACAAAAGCTGAAAAATTACGATTCTGACATGCTATTTATCTGCAAAAACAAAAACAAATACACACACACATATATATATTTATATATGTGTGTATATATATATATATATATATATATATATATATATATATATATATATATAATTGTTCTACACATATATGTGCATGAGTGTGTGAAATAAAAAACAAGGACATACAAATAGACTAATGTTTACGTATTAAAATAGTACTTGGCACAATTCCATAAGTCACGTTGTAGTTACAGGTTTCTGTATACGTCTTTCGATTAAATCACTAATTCATAAGTAATCATGACGTAATTAGTCAAATAGCATTTCAAATATATAAATAGATGGTTACAGTTTCAGTATTCACGTATAGTGTGGATATAAAAATTAGTAACAAAATTCGACAACCCCTGTAATATGATAAGGTGCCATAATATGAAATGTTTGGTGTCTTCAATGAAAATAACGTTATGATTCTTAACTGGAAAATCAAACACTAGAGGTAAGACTGCACCTCCAAGGGCCCTCCCTTGATAGGTAGTGTTTGTGTGTGAGGCAGAATATCGATGTAGTGGTAAGGATGCTGCCGACTGGCGTATGCAATGCATTATCGTCTCTCCACAGAGCCATTCAGCTGGTGTGGAGTCATTTAGTATTGTCCTTTTATCCTACGCGACTTTAAGAGGTGACCAAATTATTTTAAGAGCGATAGAATATATCAGTGTCTAACGCCCGTTTCTATATTTGTGTTTTTAGAATCTGGTTGTTATTTTTCCAGATACTTCAGTCTGGAGAAGCTACTTTTGGCCAATTTGGGGAGCCCGAAAATGATGTTCGTAATAAACGTGCCGAATATTTAAAATTATAACGACATAGTTTGAAATGCGTGTTATTTTTGTAGGTATACAAATATAATGCGCGTTAAATAGTTTCGTAAAAAAAAAAAAAAAAGAACAGTCGTATCTCGCTGCAGCGCATTTGAAGCGCAGGTACAGAGGAAGCACGAAGTTATGCAAGGTCTACTACACCAGAGAACGACGATCACGGAGGAGAATGTGAAGGTCACCTTAGTTGCTCGTTGCCACCCGGGTAAACAACTTCCTCCGACACACTGTTAATGGCGTATGTGAGCCCCGCCTACCTGCAGGTCATCCTGCTGGAGCGCTAGGCACTGCATGCCCGTCGACTCTACGTGAGTGCATTCTGTACGTTGGCAACGTGTGTCTTCGAAATGGCGTTCAGGAATGAGCAATTATTTTTAAAAAATATTGTCTACGTAAATTTTCATTATTTTGAAATAGCACATCAAACAACGTGAAAAAAGTGGGGGGGGGGGATATTACCAACATATACAGGAGTGGTAGTTACGAGTGTGTATACATACACATGTACGAACTTATAGAGTGGCCGTTGTAATCTAGCTAATTTTAAAGTCCTCTCAATATGGCATTAACTAACCACTTAGAAATAACCTTTATTATGACCTTAGACGCAGTAAGTGGCGAAATGTACATACTATAGTGTTTGCAAGAAAGTGCCAGTGGACAAAAAAACTTTAAAATGTGCTAAAATTAGGGTGAATACGTAATTTTGTTCTTGTAATACAAAAATTAACACAAGTGAAATATAGCGTCAAATTGGCTCTACCTGGTGTAAAACCTCGTCACGTCTACAAACATTTTTTCTTCTCCACATTTCGTTGGGGAGCCGTGAGAGGTGGGGAAAGAAGATAGTCGAAATATGTTGATCAATGAAAATGTTTTGTCAATTTAAATTTGTTATGCACCTTTATGTTTTCCTGTTAAACAAGCATTCAGAAAAAAGTATTCCTTTCATTTTCTCTCAGAATGCAACCTTACGGGGAATTGATCCCTACCACATGGATTTATCTGTTTCTTCTCGATAACTTCTGTTCCAGTCGATGTGTCAAAAATTTTGTCGCGACAAGGCATAGATACAAACTTAATCGATTTCCTGTAATTGCTGGAACCATAATATATTCATTGTTTTGCAACGGGAAACAGCTGAAAAGGAAAAGTTTCTTTATTTACGGGAGCGACTACAGAGACCGCAACATTTCATTTCATTTTTTTTTTCATTTCATTCATTTGCCTTCATTTGATCCCATTAAGTCAATTATTGACGAAGGATACTGAATATGTCAGACAATAATTTCATCACAAACATTTGCAATAAAACATATAGTCACTTAATAACAATACAGTCACTTATTAGCAATATACAATCCCTTTAAAACAAGTACAGTATACAACATGTATAGGAAACAAATGTTACTGAAGTTTTAATATTACAATTCCAATCATAAAACACGTCACCATTCATACACCCAGCAACAATACAAAACCAAACACGAACACACTATACGTTAATATTCAGTATAGAAAATTTCATCAATTGAGCAAGAATCAATATGCCGAGCGACTACAGAGGCCGCAACATTAACAGAAACAATGCCATACGGATTCCAAAAAGTGAATGAAACAAACTATGCCTTGTCAGCATGAAAAAAGTAAAACAATGTGTCTATTCCCCGATTTATAAGAAAAACCGTAAAACCGATCTGACGGGGATCAACCCCCCTTTAAGGTTTCTACCTACCAGCTCTTGAAACGCATTGCAGCGAGTTACAAGTAATCATATTTGGAAGAAACATGACAACGCACATTATGTTTGTACATCTACGAAAAGAAAACACAATTCAAACAATGTTTCTATCAGTTTAAAAATTAGGATCGCTTATTGGAAACACGATTTTCAAGACCCTCAAAATGGCTAAAAAGTCTTTTTAAACTGAAGTATCTAGGAAAATTCAAATCGGATTCGAAAAACACAAAAATATAAATAAGCGCTGGAATTTGAACCATAAGTATGGCAAATAAAATAATACGGTCACCGCTGACAGTTCCATAGGAAAATTAATAGTAGTAAAGCTCTGCGCGCCAGTTGCTGGGTTTGCATGTAAAGGCGATAATACATTACATAGGCCGATCGACGTCACTCTTAACGCTCCATCGGTTTTGTGCCTCGCATACACCAACGCAACCTACCTAGATAAGAACCTTAAAGCTATAATTTCGTGGCAGCCAATGTTAGTAATGATCCATAAGGTACTAACAGAAACTAATAAAGGTGATAAGGGCGGAGCACATGATTTTGTGGAGAGTGTAAAGGAAACGTGTTCGTAGATCTGACGAATTCGTAAAGCAGACCGTTTCCCTACCGACTTTAAACCTTTCATCGGGTAATGATGTTAGAGTTGGAGAATGAAGCGACGACGAGCTCTCCGCACCACTGCCGGCGAACACTAACTGTCGTCCCGGCATATAAACTGACGAGTATCAAAGCCGCCTTTCCCCTGCCTGCGCCGTCCTTGGCCGCTCCTCGCTCGACACGGCACATCTGCGAGGAGCGGGTCGTGACGGCGACTAGCTTGTCCGTGACTCGGGTAATGGTCTCTGATGACCGACTGTCGTCATTAGGCGGCAACGCGCACGCCGGTTCACTCAGTGGCTTGTTTGTACGTCTGCGACCATGGCTAGCAGCATTCCAAACACTGTGCACGCGTTGAGCATCTCTCCAGACACCGTACATTCTAGTTTCAACTCCATGCATTGTGCACGTGTTTATATTCTCTCCAAACACCATACATTGTAGTTCCACTGTGTGCGTGCCTAGCACAACCATACATTGTACATTCAAGTTGCCATTTCACACGATGTGCTCGTGTTTAGCTTCTCTCCATACATCGTACATTCTAAGAGCTATTCCATACACTGTGAGTGCGTTCATCATTTCCATACACCATACATTCTAGTTGACATTCCGTATGTTTACGTAGTATTTTTGTTTGATATATAGTCTAGTACTTGAAATTTATTAGTTTAATTTTTTACTGTATAATAATGCATAATTTACTAGGCTACCTGCTAAAACTAAGTGTTTTTGAGTGCCTGTCCGTATATTGTTTGATGACACATGTTGTTATTTATTGGGAGTGTTTATGTTTTCTTTCTACGTTTATTTAGCATGAATACTAATCTCGTCTCAGAATTATTATGATTTAATTGTGATAATTGTAGCATACTTGTATGACATCTAATAGGTTCAGTGTAAGAGAAGGCAAAATTGCTGTAACTGCGCCAAATAAAGGCATTTTATTATTATGATACATACTGAATGTGCTTCTAAAACCGATATATTAAAGTGTGCATTAAATGTCTTATTGTCCCAACGAGCCAAGCGTTAAACTAGCGTGCAAGATTATCGCCGACCCATTTTTACAACAGGACTCTAAGCAGCGACAATACAATTTTACTGGTAGAACGTCTGTAGCAAATTTCAGTGCATGTTTATATCTTAGTTTCGCATATGTCCGGTTAGTACATTTTGAAGTACAGCAGCACGAAAACGCCTTTTTAGCTAGGCAGGACAAAATTTAAGCCTTAGGCGTTGAAACAGTCATCTAAGTAAATCTTACTAAAATGCTCGCAGTCTTTAGGACGGTGATCTAGTTAACCTGGACACATGACTAAGCACTAACCACAGGAGTTAACTTAACATAACAACCCAGTAGATTCAAACCTGGCGAGTCAGGGAGTGTACCAAGCTGCAAATATGAAGCAAGTCTTGTCGCTCACCTTGAGGTAAGTTTAACACGCGAACACCATCCTCCCGTTTACAGTTACTTCCTCCCTCCCTCCTCCTGCCGTCCTTTGGCCAACACCTCGAGGTTCGTTTCGTTTACTCGGCCGTGATGGTGGGTTGTTTCCCTGAGGAATTAGCGCCCGAAACTGGTTTGCCGCGGACAGTGAAGGACGCGAGGCGGCAGGTGGCGCCCGCAGCGCCGAACATGTGTGAGCTCGCGCAAACCAGCACAAACCTACGCGATTTTGCCACTTGAAGTTTGTAACGGTGAATATAAACTTCTTGACAGAGCCGACCACGAGGGGAGACAAGAATTCAAACGAGGGAAGAGAAAGAATTTGCTCGAGGATCCTACAATCATTAATATTTATATATTTCGCCGTGCACTTAACCAAATGTCAAACAAATATCACATGCACAAGGGTAGCAATAAAAATGTATTGAGACGTAACCAAAAACAATTCAAAATAGTAGCTAGCTAATAGTAAACTAATAGTAACTAATCTCATCCCGTTAATTATTTAGTGAAACGTCATTTAATAAGTTAAATATAAACAGTAAGTATTGCCCTTCATTATGTGTTACGTGTTATGTGTTTCTGTATTGTGTTGTGCTTTTTACTTATTAGATAAAATGGAGACCTATTTGGATCAGGTCCACGAAATGTACAATACAGCCTAAGTCTATAAATACTGGGGGGCTCAAACATTTCAAAGCATTCCTGTCGGTACGAGAGGTTTCACTCTGAAGTTACAAGAGAATTTATGTTTACAGTGACGCCCCACTTCACTCTCATTTTTCGTTTCATCTAATTTTTTTATTATGATCGCTCTACAGCTACGCTCTAAATAAGAATTAGTTAATATTAACTAACACGTCAGTGTTTTTCACAGATTCCTTAAGGGGCCAGTTTAAACTGATTGAATCACTAGAAAACTACTAGCAAATCAGATAATGTTCACTAATTCCGATTAATAGTACCAACATTCCAAAAGTGAATAAGTAAATATTCAATGATTTTCCCGTGGTTTTTAACTTATTCAAATTGTTCAAACTGCTCCATCCATAACCTGTGAAAACCACTGAAATTTTAGTGAATCCACAAAAGCAATATTAAAGACGGCTCGTAACTACTCATGCATTTTTATTTAAGATATTAATAATGGACCTAAACCAAAACAATACAGTCAAGAAGTAAAAAAAAAACTGATTACTGTGTTCATGTGAGGATACTGGTCTTAGGCCAAAATTTTAGCTTCGAATGTTCCGGGAAGTTACTTCTGGAAGTGCCTTTCTAAAACTTAACAATGCAACGTAAGACAATATGCATTATCGTACGAGTACGGATAGATAAAAACAAACCGATTTCTCTACACCGATAACGATTACTGTGGACAAGTAATATTATCTCAATTTCTTCCACATTGGCACCGTGAAGCCTTTTTAAAAACAGGCAAATTTAAAGTATTTTGTCGTAGGATGCTTAGTTTTTCAAATGCAAAGAAAACTAATACTAACACAATTTCTTTCTATGACAAGCATGTCCCTAACTGCAGTTTCTCCGACAGAGAACTATTAAAATGGCGTAAAAAGCGAGAAAGGATATAAGAAAATTCCATTTAAAATTATCATAAATTTATGTACAGTAACTATTTTTCGTATTTTCATGAATATGTGCAAAATTGACAAAGAATCGTAAATTGTACACTCCTGCAAAGACACATGTCAATAAACTCCCCGCCGAGCTGAGGTGGCGCAACGGTAACACAGTTTAACTCGCATTCTCGAGGACACGGGCTCTGTTCCAGGTTCCGGCCATCCTGATGTTGACTATTCATGGTTTTCCAACATCGTTCCAGAGACGAAGGCTGGGATGCAGTGTTTCTAAACGTACCATACTTTTGATATTCGTACCAGATGTTGTCCCTTGATACCAGATCTTTTTCATCCTTGTACTCAAAAATATGAGAACTTTGATTGCCAAAGTAACAATTATCAAAAATTTACTGTTTCAGTGAAAATAATTAAAATAACTTACATACTTTGAGTTACTGACTTAAGTTATTAAGTAGGTAGTGTATGTATTACAACCCCAACTTTTCCTTACTAGTGATCAGGCCCCCGCCGTTCACCAGATGCAGGACTGCAAGTGAAATTATTTACTCTTCAAAATTAATAGTTTTCATTACATTTGGCACTGTAAATAATAGTGATTTGTGCAAGTGATAAAAAAGCAAACATGTAAGCCGCAAAAATAGCTGTGTGTGCCAAAAATTTGGAAAGAATACCTGCATTTGAACTTCTTCATCTGGCAACACTGCTGGGATGGCGCCATCACAAAGGTAACGCGACTCCAGACATACGAGTCCAATAACAATTAAAAAAAAAAGTAACTCATCTCTATCGTTAGTTATGATAGAAAGATTAGTATTTGCTACATAAGAAATAAAACAACTTTTGTTTCTTAAAGCGAAGATCCCATACTTACGGACACTTATTTTTTGCAGGGAAAGTTGGCTGTTTGCTAGGCTTCAATATAACACGTCCATATGTGACGTTTTCCCTTTCGTATTGGCCCGACGCCACCTGACTGGGCCAATGATAACTCTGGTATGTCGCTACTGAATATTGTGATTCGTCTTTATAGCATTCCACCAATCATACAAGTCGCAGGCCGGTAGAATTGTTCGCAAAATACACTGAAAAAAAATATTTATTAGTCACTGCAAAATATTTTGTTAAAATGGACCTCACCAAATTTTTTTGTAGTGGTTACAAAATTTTTTTGTAGTCACTGCAAAACTTTATTGGGAACAGCAAAATTGTTTGTGGTCACTACAATAAAATTTGGTGAGGTCCATTTTAACAAAATATTTTGCAGTGACTAATATGCATTTTTTTCAGTGTACGGTGGCACGAAAGTTCCGTGAAGATATTCCAGTGTCTGTTCCTATACAAGATTGTCGGAGCAAGGACGCTGGCATCAGTGAAGGGCTGACTGTAAGATTAAGAAGGGAAGAAGGACTCCCGGTGCAGCAGCATGGCTCCCTTAGATGAGGAGGAGGTATGGGGATGCGGGGTGTGGGGGAGAGATGCACGAGGGACCAGTACAGAGGGGGCGCTAAGATGCGTGTGTGTAGATGGAAAGGGGGTTAGGAGCAATGCCGAGGACAGAGGGGAGAAAGTACACTCTCAGACCTATGACAAAGGCGACACCACATTCCACACAGCCAATAACACTTCACATAACCATTAAAAGGGCGTAGTACATAATTCAGCGCTAAAAGCGTTAATCTATAATTGTAGGTTTCTTGAAGCCAATTTGCGAAAATTAAACAATAGCATTTCTAGACAATAGTTTTAGCAAACGTTTAAAAGAAAATTGTTTCCAGTGTTAAAAACTTCTGAGGCACAATCGCTGACGCCGGAACCTCGTGAATTTAACTGCGGCGCAAGAGATCACCACGCGGAACGAATTAGTAATTCTGGATAAATATTTAATCATACAGTTGGCAAACACCATTATCTAGGATTGTCATCGTATATTTTATCCTTATCGGCTTCGAAAAAAGCGTAGAAATCAATTTAAGTTTTCAGCGTTTATTTATCTAAACGCACTCTTTAAGATCCCTATACAGCTGGCGTATGAACATTGTTGCAACGTGCTAGGAGAAAGTTTTATTGTTTTTTAGGAATACTACTAAACATCCGCTCGATATCTTTATATTCGAAGAGAAAACACATACTCCTCAATTTTTTTTAAAGATACATGCTTAGAAACATGGTTTCGGGGAACCTAAAAATGTTTAAAAACTACATTTTCAGACAGCTGTTACGTAAAAATACTAACAGGAACAGTAAAACGAAAATAGAGAAACATACACTGGACTTCACTATGCACTTTCCCTAAATTAAAAAATAATAAAAAATATAGTCATCGCTTAAATATCCACACGAAAAAAAAATTAAGAAGCTGACGAGCGAAACACTGCACGTCGTTTTCGCGGCCGGCGCATAAAGTCGACACTGTTGTTGACGTACGTGCCAGTCTAGAACTTATCGCCTGCCAGTTATTGTGCCTCACACGCGGCATGTAGCTCCTGCTGTATAGGTTGCCGCCTGCCCAGGAGGTCTATGCTCGAGTCTTCAGTCGCATGCGACTTGGGAGGCGAGTAGTGTTTTTCACGACGTGGAGAATTTTTTTTTTCTCTTTTAACAGAAAATATTGAAAATCCGAACAATAACAATCTTCATGTCCTGAAAATGAGCACTCGGCTTCAAAATCGCATGCAACTGGAGACTCGAGCATAAGGCCAGACCGCCGATATAAATTCATTCGGAAACTGCTCTATGAGTGCGACTGATGTCTACTAAGATATAGCTAAGACACACTGGAAAATCGAGAAAATATGTTTTATGTCAGCACGGTCTCCAATAAAATGTAGTATCATAGAATATTTCGGAATACAGAAGTGAAATAACAGGCAGGAAGGCGAACTCAGTCACACACGCCAGCAAAATGGCTTCCCTGGTCAGCAAGATGGCGGAAACACCTACTACCAATCAGCGTGAGGCAGCTGCTCTGATAATCGGCAGCCAGGCCAATAGGACACTTGCCGTAACATGCAGGAGCAAAACATACACTGGGCTGGTATCTACAGCCTCTGTCAGCCAATGAAGTTCGCCCATATCAAACGAGCCGCCACGTGATTTCATGTCTGTATTACTATTCAGTCTGCGGTAATATATAATAGCCTACTATTGTAGGGTGATACATATTGTACCACGTGTCAAATCACACCGGTTATGTGTAGATCCATTTTTCAGTGAACAGAATGTTGCACCATCTTGTTTCACTGTCTCAGAGTGCCATTGTTGTAGAAGCGTCGCTTATTTGACTGTGCCAATCAGATCACGGTTACAGCAACACCATCACCAATGTAATTTGCAGGCAGAACCGCATACGGACTTAGCTAATCACGTTATCTCCCATTACGCACATTGTACTAGAAATATCGCAACGTAATTATAAAATAATTAAGCTAACTCAAAATTTAAGGTAG
This sequence comes from Medauroidea extradentata, assembly GCA_003012365.1. NCBI lineage: Eukaryota > Metazoa > Arthropoda > Insecta > Phasmatodea > Phasmatidae > Medauroidea > Medauroidea extradentata. The sequence goes on from PNEQ01094962.1 coordinate 75,610, forward strand.
TAAGTATCTTTTACCGCGTAATTAAAATTAAATAACTCCTGAGATTTTTAAGTGTTTATGCAATGGAAATTTACAATTTGTTTATTGATTTGTGGACATACGCCATTCCATTGCTCATGTTATGCTGATTAAACTTGTGTTGAATGACAAAAAAAAAAACATTCCAGACGAATGTTCTGATTTTTATGTCTGTTTTTTTTTTTTTTTTTGTTCTTTTAGTACTTTGTCATTCAACACAAGTTTAATCAGCAAAACATGAGCAACGGCGTATGTCCACAAAGCAATAAATTCTAATTAAATAACTTCTAGTACCAATTTAGTCTAATAATACGCATCTAATTGCCGGAAATTCGTCAAAAGCTTCATTTACTATGCGAAACTGGATAACTTAAACAAAATATATGACAGCCTCAAAAACTGTATACGCATAACACCGTCAATTGGCTAGGCAAGGACTCCTCTCAAACCACGTGGCTTTGGCCAAGAGAGGCGGCACTGTGCTGTGATATGTCCCCGGTTTGATTCTTCTGTCCGGACACCTTCAGTTCGGTTTTATATGGTTTTCCGCAGTTGCTCCAAGCGAAGGCGGGGATACTGGGCTGCTGATTGGTTCGACAAGTATCTGGCAAGTGGGTCTCTTTTGCGCAGATTGGTTAGCGACGTCCTGTTACAGAAAAAACGGTGACCGCAAAATATTTTGTCAATATGGACCTCACTACATTTTTTTAAATATTGTTACAACTTTGTTTGGCCTATGCACTGGAAAATTTTACTGGAAACAATCAAACATTTTTGCGGCCACCACAAAAAAAAACTGGCAAGCTACAACCACACAATGTCAAAATACTTTGTGAAGGCCACAACATTTTTCTTCAGTGATCGTATTCACAACCACCATGACTCGGGGTGGATGCAGTTTGGGATGCAGGCGTGGGTTTCTCTTTAGTATGATTGTCTATTCCGATGTCATATGGCGTCCCAACTCCGTACATGGCAACAACACGCCGCTCTCCAAGATGGCCGATGACGAAGAGCCGAAAACGGACGTGGAATCCTGCGAAGTGCCAAGACTCTGCAAGTAGCCAATCAGATAACTTCTTACGTGTCTCGGCACCGCCTCTCTGTTTTACTAAGAAACAGTTTTTAACGTAAATACAGATACCAGCCACCATAAAAGCTGCTATACTCTTTATTTCAAATAATTTCAGTAAATCTTGACAGCTCTGAGGAACTTACATATCTTATGTTGTCCATGCCTAACATAATGCTATCCTACATTTTCACTTCTTTAATGAACTTAATATGTCCATCCCACCAAGTCCGTAGTAAATTTAGTCCTTCAGTGTGACTAACACAGTAAGTCCAAGATGAGTCCTTCGCGGTGTCAAATTTCCACCTCTGACGCGTGGGAACAGCGTAGCGATAAAAGCCAGTGTCCCAGGCTTGACGAGAAGCATATCGCCTCTATTCGCAGCGCGCCAAACTGGCGTGCAAGGTTTCCGCTGTAGTCTTTTTACTATGGGACTTTAAGCGGTGACCCCAATATTTTATTTTTGGATAGTTTGAAGTAAAGACCAACGCATGCTTCTCGTTTTGCACTTTACGAATTCAGGTAATATTTTCGGAGTTACAACAGTCTAAAAACCCGTTTTTAGCCATTTTGAGAGGTCCGAATATCATGTTTCTAACAAGTATGCTGCATTTTTGAAAAAATAGAAGCATGGTTTCAAGTGTGTGTTCTTTTCGTAGATAAACATAATATGACCAACTTAAGTGGTTTCGCGTAAAAATGTATGCGCGTGACACGCGGCAACGCCGTCCATGCGCCAGTCGAGGACTCCTCTTAAGAGTTCTTAGGAAGGTAAAAATTTACTCAAGTTTGATTAAACATAGTATACTATACTGTGCATGCCTTTAACAACATTAAAACGTAAGTATTAAAACTGGCATAGTCCTATTCACGTTATCTATTTAACAAGCCTGCAACCATTTGTAGCACATGCCACGTAAAAAACTATTTATTTCATGGGGTTCTATCGTTATACATCACATGGTTATACAGACATGACCAGTGCGAAATTGCATTAGTTCCAGTTGTAGTGTTAAACAATGGAAGTAAAATTTCTGGCCTACAATTGTATGTTGTGTAATGTACTAATAGACCTTATCATTACGCAACAGTAATGGTATGATGGAACCGTACAAAATGTTTAAGACAGTTGACCTTCCTCAGTGGGGGAAAAAATTCAGAAATGTAATTAAAACTAAACAGCATTCTTTAAACAATTTTTCGGTAGCAAATTGAGGACTAAGGCTGCATTTTTTATACAGCAATTTTTTTAATTAAGTTGTTAAAATAGTTTTCACCTCTGCAAATGTGGTATTTAAAATTTAAAAAAAAATTAACAATCCCAACGGGTTTTCCCAACTGTTGAACTCACCGGACGTGTTTGAGTACAAAGGGTATATAAAACATTCTCGTATTTCAGCATACGTCTGTGTTCTGTGAATCAATCACCCTAGAGCCACGTCCCATCTCACTCCGATAGTACCGCAGCTTTCATGTGAACATGTTTCAACAGCAGCATTCCAAGAACAAAAACCAGGTTCGCCCGCGGTAGATTTCACCGGCAAGTTAATGCTAAAATGTCAAGAGTTGAACTTTTCAACTAGAACACGGTCTGAAAACAATGCACTTCATAGGGAAATCTGGCGCCACAACAGTTATTTTAGTGAACAGGCAAAATCCACGGACACGCCGACATGAAGGCTAGTCCAGTGGCGTGGCGTGGCGTGGATCCGTTGCAAGGTAAGCTGTACGTTGTGACGTCTGTACAAATTCATGAGTTGGCTGTCGGCGATGGCGAGGCCCGAGTGAGATGCCACATCTAATACGTAGAGACCTGGAAAATAGTCGTTTTAATTTGAGCACAAACTAGAATTACAACAAGTGTAAGTTTGCGTCACTTTCGCAATTGGCCGTTGATTTATTTGACCCCTCCTGGAAGTCTCTGAGCTAATAATGGAAATATAACTAAGGCCGTGTCCGAATTCAGGTATGCCCGACTGTACTTCTACCCCTGCGTACTTCACTTGCCCCTGATCCATACTAGACCAATTCGGACGACCCTTGTTGGCTTCGTATGTTAAATGAACTAGCCAGAAGTATTTCTGAAAATTTTCATGAAATTTTATGATTTCGTCAATACATTGTTTTTTCTTTCTTTCAGAACTCAGATAAGAAAACAAAGGCAACGGAATGCCATAATGGATAATCACGGTGGGATTGTAGGAAGAGTAGATAACCTAGTTCCTAGCAGTAAGCATGATATACAATCGTTAACATAATTTATGCAATTAAAACCTGAGAATTGGTTATTTGTAATAGTTCTAGTAAATGTATTAGTTGTATGTACTTACAAACAGAGTCGAAGCATCTATCTAGAAGTTTGTGCTTTGTTTATCACTAGAGACACTGGAAAATCGCGAAAATGTTTAAAATAGTCTCCAATAAAATGTATTATATTAACCGTGACACGTGTGAACAGTTTTGGGACAAATCACACACGCTGTGTGTCCAAGCTGTGCAGTTCTAACTGGGCCTGTTGTAGACAGAAAAAATGCTACAAATAAACGATAGCCAATATAGATACAAAACATTCAGTGTTATATACATCACGTTGAAGCCTAGCAAACAATCAACTATTCCCGCGATTTTCCAGTGTCTCTATTTATCACGTTAACCTGCAAATACTAAACAAGAAACTACAACATTTTAAGATGGCGACGCAATATTTGGGTCGACGGGCGCGAGAAGTACACACATCCGTTCCTTTGCACTTCACTTCTAATTCGGACAGCCCTTGTGATGTCACTTCCGGGGGTAGGTGCACACAAGTGCAAACGTCAGGCGAGTTCGGACACCTATATCACTTAAACAGCAAGCAGCTGATGAGCATCTGCTGTATGCTTCAGTTCTTGACAGGTCAGTGACCCACGAATTTTTTCGGTCTCTACTAACAGACCACTCTCGTATTTGTACAGACGTCTCGAGCTACATCTTACCTAGCAACACACACACATCACGCCACTGGTCTAGCCTCCAAGACTATGTGTGAACTCAAGCAAACAACAGCTGGGCATTGGCTGCTCGCTGACACAGTGATATAGACGATTCGGGATAAAGTGCGCACTAAAAATAGCCCTGTAAAATTTCTATTTTCAGCATATTCGTATCTTTCCGCGCATAACGGCTAACGAAGGGAAATGTATAACTTCTCTGTACACGTTACTTGATGTTTGCACATGTAAGATAAATTGTGCAGTCGGTAGCAACTGTTATAGTTTGATAAAATAAAAGTTGATTAACTATGCAAAATTCTAGTATATTGATTTCAGTTAATTTTACTTTAGTATTGTTGTATTTAAATAAGAAAATACACGGAACTATTTTCGGCAAATCGCTGCCAACCATACAAGCAGTAATGCAACTATAGGTAATGTTGAATTATATGCAGCAACGACTTGTGATTTTTTTTATGTTAAATTTTTAGTGCTCGATTTATCTCGTACGATCTATACCAATGAAGTGGGCCTATATCATGATACTTGTTTTTTATTGGTTCAGGACCCTCAAGGAGGTTTCAGATGAGTCAAGCCTCAATTGTGAAAGACCACGAACTTACAGTTGTTTAAGTTCTATCCTGAACCCAAGGTCCCTTACTGTGCGACACTGTTAGCTTCACGGTGCAAAGCGAGAGAGTTGTAATCGCTTCCAACGCAAAGCTCGGCTTAGCGTCTCTAACGAGCGCAAAACTGCTGTCATAATTAGGGACTGGAAAATTTCGCGAATTCAACTACCTTTAGGCTAGAATCCACTGTACTATGCATACTCAAGCCCCGTCTATTCGTTCATTGTCTGCTGTTCCAATGAGTAGCAGCTAGTGGACAAATAGTTGTGGATTGAGCATGCGCAGTACAATGGATTCTAGCCTGCAGGTAGTTGCCACACAACTGCTGGAGTCCATGCCCAGGATAATCACGTAACATAAGCGCTAACGCGTCTCGTGTATGTAGCGAGGTGCTGGAGCAGGGTGGCCATGTTTATTAACTGTGTGGGAGGTACGTGAAGCTACTTTTTTGGGTGCCACATCATGGCGACCCTCTGTTCGCAATTTGTAAGTTAGTAACTAAACCACTGCTCCAAGCAAGTAAGTAGGCAATCAATAGGGACCCCAATTTTGTGTTAAAAGTTATCTGCAACAGTTTGTTTCAGTGCCGAGGACGTGTGAGCTCTGCTTCATAGTCAATGTCTTAACGTTTCATGTATATCATAGACGTGTGGTATCGTAGTAGCCTTATTCTGATTGGCCCAGTCAAATAAGAAACGCCTTTCCAGAGACACACGTTGCCAATAACACTGACGCAAAAAGTGCATATGTTCACGTAAGGCAATGAAACAAGTTGCTGTAGAATTATTTTCGCGATAATCAGGGATCCCTATAGTAATCAATGTTGTTAGTTACATACATACATACATACATACATACATACATACGTACATACATACATACGTACATACATACATACACTACATACGTACATACACTACATACATACATACATACATACACTACATACATACATTCATACATACACTACATACATACATACACACATACATTAATACACACATACATACATACATAACTAGTTTTTGTTTTGGACATTATTTTTAACTTATAACTATTGTTTACCGTGTTATTCTCTATTGTTGTACGCTAGTGGTCTTCCGTATTGTTAGTAACAGGTTATAGGGACTTCGGCATAGTGAGCACTATTGAAACCGCAGTTACTTATTTCTTTTAGGTAATTCATAGTTTCATGTAACTCTGTAATATAAACACTGCAGCCTAAGTAACAGTGAAAGTGTATAGATGGCACTGAATTCAAATTTTAATGTCTGAGGTCTAAATAAATAGTTTTTTTTTTTTATTATTCTAGACAGCACAATCTTCTACAGTGCTGACTTTATCGTGAACAACCTATACCAGGTGTAACGTTGGTACATTTAGTGTATTCATGTTTGTACGTATTTTTATTGTTGTGTTTGTTACTATCAAGTGTAAATGTAATATGAGGTGGTGTAAGAGAAGGCGAGATGCCTTAACTTCGCCACTCTAAAAGACATAAATAAATCTGAGATGTTATCATTATTTAATGGATAGCAAAAACGAGTGTTCTTAAGCTGAAAATGCCCCTGCGCCATAACGTGACAAGTCACCTCCCAAAGAAATTAAATACGTCCCAACAAGAATTCTTCTGTCTTGTTACTTCCAAGTGCTGGAAGCTGTATGGAGGTCAGTTTGTTAGGGCATGTACTATACAGGCAAGTGATCTAGGGGCAGGAAGGGGAGAGCACACACTGCAGAGGGGAGACGACGACTAGTGAGGGAGAGGGGGAAGTCTTCACCCTCGTCTACACTGATCTACCCCACAGCGTCTAGTCTTCCTGCACCAACTCTGCCTGTCTCTCCAGCCTGCACGCGTTCCTCTTTTTTCTCTGTATTTAAGAAGCTGCGTCATCTCTTTTCTTAATAATATTCAGTTCCGTTTAATAAATTAAGGGGTATTGATCCCTACCACCGTGGATTTATCTGTTTTTTTCTCGATAACTTCTGTTCCAGTCGATGTATCAAAATTTTTGTCATGACAAGGCATAGATACAAACTAAATCGATTTTCAGTATTTGTTGGAACCATGATATATTCATTATATTGCAATGGAAAACAGCTGAAAAGGAAAAATTGCTTTATTTACGGGAGCGGCTACTGAGGTCATAAAATTAACAAAAGCAATGCCATACGGATTCCAAAAAGTGAATGAAACTATAAGCTATGCCTTGTCAGCGTGAAAAAGTAAAACAACGTGTCTATTCCCTGATTTATAAGAAAACCCGTAAAACAGATCTGACAGGGATCAATTCCCATTAAGGATGTGGCGAATAACCGGCAATGTTTCTTATAGAAACATTATATTTTACTATTAGTCGAGTATTATTGAATGAAATCCGTACTGGGAGTTATTTAATGTTTATTATTAAATTTTATTTTAAAATTCAAACTAGCTTAATTACTTCATAGTTGTGCTCTAATGTTCCGAATACAATTTACATAATGAAAGGTAGCGTAATTGACTACGTTCCTATCAAAATATTTTCGATTAAACCTTATCAAAATTTTAATCATAAATTAATTAAGAAAAAATCATCATAATAAGTGACACTGGCTCTTAAGACCATGCTCCCTTGTTCACACTGTATTTACGATTACAATTTATTAAAAACCTAAACGAGAGAGGATATCACAAATCTGTTTGCCAATTTGGTTTTAAATGGTTTTTGCCATAACATGTAATTTTCTCAATTCATGAAATTACACAGTTCCGACTAAAAAGTCCATTAACAAGCATTTCATTAATTGTATAGAATAATTAGCAGAATCCACATTGTTTACTGTCTTGAAAAAAAAAAACCTAAGATAAATGACAATGCAAACCTTGTAAACCATTTGACGCGCTGTGAATAGAGGCGATATGCTTCTCGTCGAGCTTCGTATTCTGGCTCTTATTGTTTCGATGTTCCCATGCGTCAAACGCACCGGTACATACTCCTCTTACCAGCCCGTGTCACCAATCTTGTTGGACTTATCTTAATTTATTCCGGACTGAAAATTTAGCGCATTTATAGGGAAATATTTCAGTAAGGACTTCGGTAATTAGCAACCTTACCTTTCACTGCGCACATTGTAATCGAAATACTAAAGCGTAATTAGGAAATAATTAAAAATGTTATACAAAAATTCTCCCTTACCACGTAATAAAGACTAAATTATACTCTTACTCATCGAAAAACTAAAACCTCAAGTCCAGGTGAATATGGCCGTTCGTTAAGAGCACAGCGTGAAATGTGATTTACGATAATCCACAACTTCCCCACAGTAGCCGACACTTGCATCTACCGAGGCCGAGACCTGAGGGGGAATTGTAACTGTAAATGGGCTTTACGTATCGTCGACAATGAGGCCATTAGAGACGTTTACATGTTACCTGTACACAAGGACAGAAACTGGGAAATGAATCAGACATGGCCTTTGTTAAGGAACAATCTTCACATTTACCAGGAGATATTTCGAGAAGTCATGGAAAATCGAAATCAGGATGGCCGGAGCAGAGAATCTAACCGGGGTCCTCCTTAATCCCAACTAATCCTTTTGAAAGGATTTCTCTTCGTCGATGTCACAACTACACGCACTACTCGACTACGAATAGGCCTACAGCAAGTCCTCTGAAGACAACCACCTCACTAAGTAATTAGCAACACATCACTCCAGCCTGGCTGGAGGGAAGCTTCACTCCCTCGCGGATTACACAAACATGTAATTTAATTAATTATGGCAACAGCCCTCCCTTAAGCCATAACACGGGTCCAGGAACCCAGTTAAAACACACACGCGCGCCCTACCGTCGGTTTCAATGACTTGAAAACTAGTCTGTCGGAGTGCATTTGATTTTACAGACACTCGGCGAGATATGGAAGCTTCGGCTTCCGGTCTTACGACAACACGCTCTCGGAGGCATATGACGCTGTTGTTCGAGTGTCATTAGTATTGTGGCAATGTTTATATTTACACGTTGCAGAAATAAGACATTAGGGCCACGATTTTGTCGCGAAAAGATTTTTGCCCCACTTTGTTTCAGTGACTCACGTGCACATCGGCAGTTCTGTTTCAAGGTTATTGGCAGCGTGTCTTTGTTCAGACACGTTTCTCATTTGACTGCAGCAATCAGAATAAGATTATTGTCACTCCGTACGTCTGTAATTTGCCAAGGCAAGTGAGAGTAAAATTATCCAATTACGGGCGATGTAGCAGACCTGTAGACGTTCACATGACGCATCGAAACCAAATGTTGCAAAAATATTTTCACCATAAAATCGTGGCTCTAGACATTACTGACGGCAATTTTAGGGCCATGCCCTCTTCTTTCTACGGTATTTTTGCGATAATAATTTTTTTAAGCTTAAACGAGAACAGATATGAAAAATCTATTTGGTAGTTTTGTTTAGAATAGATGTTTGCGTGATAGGTATTTTCTTTCAAAACAAAAAAATTATAAAGTTTCAATTAAAAGTCAACTAACCAGAATTTCATCAACCATATAATTAGCTAATAACAATGCATTTACTATCTTGAAAAAATCAGCCAAAATGGAGAAGACGGTTATAAACAAAATTCCCAGACAAATTTTTGATATCTGCTCTCGTTTATGCGTAAAAAATATATGTTGCTAAAAAAGTAGCAACAAGAGAGTATATGGCCTTAAGCACAATCTTAAGAATGCATGGGCCCTATAGTAACGACAAATTTACCTACTAAATCTTGTATGAATATCGTATGGATTTTAGTAAACACCCCTACCTAATAAAAATTATAAAACATAGTTTTTGTCAAGATTTGGTCAAGCAATTTGTTGGTGTGAACTATTTATGAAATTGTAATTTTGCAACGTCGATTTTGGCAGGAAATTTTACGCTAAAGTTGGCGTGAAAAGAAAATTCACACCTCTTTGTTTCAATGGCTTACGTACACATCTGCAGCTATGCTTCGTAGTCAATGATTGGATGTTTGTCATTCTCAGTGTCTTGTGGTTCTACCATTATTTACAGACACGTAGTAACCTCGACACATTGCCAATAACCACCAAGCACAGCTACAGATGTGCACATAAGGCATTGAAACAAAGTGGTGCGAAAATAAGCTGTCCTAGTAATGCATCGTTCTGGTTGCCAAGAAAAAAAAAGCAAAAACTGGAATTTTAATCAACCTTTTCAGCGCTAGTATATTTACCACGTTCTGTTAAATAATGCTTAATTTACTGTGGGCAGCCTATATATAAAACCAGTCCTGTACTGTCAGCTTATGAAACAAATAAAATTATTTAAAGACTTAGGACGCTGCGTCACCTCTGTTGTTAACAGTATTCATTTTCGCTTAGTAACTTAAATATCTGACTAATAACCGGCAAATGTTTCTTTATAGAAACATGACATTGTACTGTTAGGTGCGTATTATTGGATGAAATCGGTACTGGGAGTTATTTAGTATTTATTATTCGGCGAGAAAGAATTTATACCTTAAATTTGAAATTAGCTTAATTATTTCATAGCTACGCTTTAATTTTCAGAATACAATGTACGTAATGAAAAATAAATCAATTAGCTACGTCTCTATTGAAATATTTTCAGTCAAATATTGCCAAATCTTTAATCAGGATGGAATTAAGAAATATTCATCATAATAACTGACACGGGCTCTTAAAAACTTTGCTGAAAATCCTGTGTTAGCTACTTTATGTGCAAAGAGGAGAACACCACAGAAAACAACAGCACCAAGACACCCATAATATATACCGTACATTCATATAACGAACGATTCAGTTCCACAACAGGATGTTCAGGCGTTTGATTTCCATTGCACGAAAGATCTATAGAACTTTCTCTCGTAAACAGTTGGTAGTTCCGTGAATTATATTGGCTTCGCGAGTGCTAAATGATAATTCTAGAAGTACGTAATCACCGCCTCGGTAGCCAACAAAGTTTTGGTATCCAAAGAAAGTTTGTGAGCTGGCTATAGGCTCTCAGACAAGCTGTATGGAAAAATAAATGATTTAATTTACATGCTTAGCAGGATTATTTTTGAAACCGAATACGTTATGTTCTAATACTCAGTGTTTAAACATTTTTTTTCAATCTAACAAAATACGTACTAGATTAAGTCATTTCCGGACAAACAATTCCTGTAAAATTAACACTTTAGAATATTTAGAATTATTTTCTGAGTTAAGGGTTTAAACACCACACTTTTAATATTCATTATTTATTTAAAGTAATATAAGCAAATGAATCTCATATTTGATACTTATAAAAAGAAGATTTATGGCTGTAAAGTAACAAAAAAACAGAGAAATCTACGAAAAAGAATGCGTTCCGCAACACAAGCACTAAAACTTACTGGGATATTTTATTACTTACACAAGCTTGAGTACTGATAATTATAATGCTGACACGCGTATGTATGCTGCATTTTTGTGATGAAAATATTTCCTAGCGTCGAGTGGGTATGTTCCACTGTAATAGGGTTAACGCCACATGTCAATCGATGACTCGTGTTTTATATACGTACAAACCAATGACACGTGTTTTATTTATTTCACTACTCGGTTCGCCTTTAAAACTATTGGACTGACATTTAATCAGTGCTGAGTGCAACGTGTTAAAAAATAAATATTTCGTAGCATGTTTAGCGCAGGTTGGTTCCCAGTTTAAAACAATAAGGGATGCTGCCGGAAGATTACTGCATATTTACGTAATGTGTGGTGACAAGGGACCGCCATTTTATTAAGTTTCGTACTTTTACAGTGCAGCAAAAATATTTTGTCTCGCAAACGAGTCGACATATTATCATACATACGTTCACAAAGACAGTTAGTTTTGTAAAAAGAAGTATTTTTTCATGTCCCTCAGTTATTCACCATTTACAGACTGCACATAGTCGAGATGTCTGACAAACTAACAAGTTATGGAAAATATTTTCGTAATTCCTGAACTGCTATAGTACCCATTTTCTATGTTTTATTGTAGTTATTTAGCCTACGTTTAGTGATTAATATTCAGCTAAGATTTTATAAATAGTCTTCTGCCTTCTGGCATTACTTTGGTGATGTAGAAGGGAATGTGCTGATAACGTAGGCTTATACAAAAATCGAAATAAATAAGCAAACAAAATAAGACAAATATACAAAAATCTAAATAAATAAACGAACAAAATAAGACAAATAAACACAAAAATTAAAATGTAATAGTTTATCAGTTTCAATGTAGTTTGTAAATGTTTGCAATTTGTTAATGTTTAACAACTGAGAAATGGTGAAATTATAAACACTTGTATGTGTCTATATATTCTATATATATATATATATATATATATATATATATATATATATATATATATATATATATA